>OX453032.1:9484577-9675529 GCA_949699075.1 Asteroscopus sphinx
TCGCATACTAGCATGATACGCGTTGTATACGCGTCGCATACGGGCATAATACGCGTTGCATACGGTCATAATACGCGTTGCATACGGGCGTAATACGCGTTGCATACGGGCATAATACGCGTTGCCTAC
This sequence comes from Asteroscopus sphinx, assembly GCA_949699075.1. Taxonomy (NCBI): domain Eukaryota; kingdom Metazoa; phylum Arthropoda; class Insecta; order Lepidoptera; family Noctuidae; genus Asteroscopus; species Asteroscopus sphinx. The sequence goes on from OX453032.1 coordinate 9,484,707, forward strand.
GGTCATAATACGCGTTGCATACGGGCATAATACGCGTTGCATACGGGCATAATACGCGTTGCATACGGTCATAATACGCGTTGCATACGGGCATAATACGCGTTGCAAACAGGTATGATACAAGTTGCATACGTGCATGATACGCGTCGCAAACGTGCATGATACGCGTTGCAAACAGGTATAAAACGCGTTGCATACGGGCATGATACGCGTTGCATACGGATATTTTAGGCGTTGCATACGGATATTTTAGGCGTTGTATACGTGAATGATACGCGTCGCATACTAGCATGATACGCGTTGTATACGCGTTGCATACGGGCATAATACGCGTTGCATACGGGCATAATACGCATTGCATACGGGCATACTACGCGTTGTAAACGGGCATGATACGCGTTGCACACGGGCATAAAGTCGTTGCATACGGGCATGATAAGCGTTGCATACAGTTATGTTACGCGTTGCATACGGGCATGATACGCGTTGCATACGTACATTTTATGCGTTGCATACCGGCAAGATACGCGTTGCATACGGACATGATACGCGTTGCATACGTGCATGATACGCGTTGCAAACGGGTATGTTACGAGTTGCATACGGGCATGATACGCGTTGCATACGGGTATGTTACGAGTTGCATACGGGCATGATAGGCGTTGCATACCGGAAAGAAACGCGTTGAATACGGACATTTTACGCGTTGCATACGGACATAATACGCGTTGCATACTTGAATGATACGCGTCGCATACGGGCATGATACGCGTTGCATACGGACATAATACGCGTTGCATACTTGAATGATACGCGTTGCATACGGGCATAATACGCGTTGCATACTTGAATGATACGCGTCGCATACGGGCATAATACGCGTTGTATACGGTCATATTACGCGTTGCATACGGGCATAATACGCGTTGAATACGGGCATAATACGCGTTGCATACGGGCATAATACGCGTTGTATATGGGCCGCGTTGCATACGGGCATGTTAGGCATTGCATACGTGAATGATACGCGTCGCATACTAACATGATACGCGTCGCATACTTACATGATAAACGCGTTGCATACGGGCATAATACGCGTTGCATCCGGGCATAATACGCGTCGCATCCGGGCATAATACGCGTTGTTTACGGGCATGCGCGTTGCATATGGGCACAATACTTGTTGCATACGGGCATAATACGCGTTTGTATACGCGTTGCATACGGGCATAATACGCGTTGTTTACGGGCATGCGCGTTGCATATGGGCACAATACTTGTTTGCAGTGTCGGGCGTTAGGGACACAATAAATAACACAAGTTACTTGTAAGAACGTCTATAATGTTCTGCCCACTTACTAGCTAATTAACAGTATATATGAAGGAGGTGCGTCACACACTACACCTCCCCCGTTTTAAAAGAAAAAAATATATTAACAAATATATATTTTTTACGCAAATATTTAAAAATAATACAACACGCTAATGTTTGATAAAAATCGAAAAGGTATAAAAGTATATATCTAGAAAACATGAATAAATTCATGGCAAAGACAAATAGTAAACATAAAATAAGATGTATTTTTTTTTAATATTTAATTTTACATTACGGATCTCCTACATTTAATCTTTTTGAGTTTTATGCAACGTTAAATTTAAACTAGTTTTTAAACATCTTCGACAAAAAAAAACAAAAAACGCAGTAAGTAACAATATTAAAATTAACTTCCCTTAGTAATAAGTATAATTGACAAACATATTATAGCATACCTACTATAATAATTTTAAACAGTATGTTATGATTTAGGTTTATGCTAAATTAAAAGTCTTAATTATACACATTTAAAAGATTACGTATAGTTATTATAATTGCACTGTTGACAATAGTAATGATGTTACCTACCTACTAGTATTATAGATTTAATCAATTTAATATTCAACATCATTAGAATAATAATTTCAAACTTAAAATATTCCTTTAACCTGTTATTCTGTTTTAGATTACATTCTTTCTAATAATGAAAATAAAATTATTCATTAATTAATCACAAACCTTTGATGGCATATTGAACTTCTTTAAAAATAACCACATTCTTCATTTTTTTTTTTTTTAAACAAAAACTACACCGTCATCTATTAACTTTCCTGAAATCTTTCATTTATTATATTAAACTACTTTTCTTCCCTTCATACAAAATGTTACAATAAATTTCCATTCTTCTTAATCATTTCAAAATCTACATGTCATCTTTCATTACCTATATTTGGTAATTCACAAACTTAATAAAAACAATCATTACTTTATTTTCCATAACTCTTTAATAAACACTTTCAAAGTATCATCATCCTTTTCATGGTATACACATTTTTCATAATGGACCGGCCGGTCATATTATCCTTATTATCTTTATAATTAAGGTATCTATAACATTTTATTTGAAGTATTTATTTTAAGGACCACTATTTAAGACATACAGTCTCCAACGGTTTTCACAGAGGAAAGCTCGTTCACACCATGATCAAACTGAAGGACCAGTGACCTTATACCTCTTTACTGTGTACCATATTTTTATTACATTTCAATCCAATCACAACAATTATAACCCTTCCAAATGAATAATTTGATGCCTAAGTTCTCTGCCGTATTACGGGTGATCAGTCCGTCTGCGAGCAAGTCTTATTTACCAAACCATTCCCAGCTATCACTCATACTTAACCTTAATCAAACCAAAACTTTCTGTCAATAATTACATCATCGTAATCAAACAACCTAAGTATATACCTATATATTATTCCTTCTCACTTCTAAATAGGAAAAGTACCTAATGTCACTATGAAAGGTGACAAAGATATTTCATACTATCCCATTTCATCATTCCTAAATCATTTCGACCAACTCAACTTTATATGTTATTCAATTCATTACCTACTTCAAAACATCACCATATTAAGTACATTATTTTAAACAAAGAATGGCACGTTTGATTCCGATCTCAGATTTCAACACCTAAAAGTGCAACGCATGCATAAGCGGAATATGCATTCCTTATGATGACATGATAATTGGAATGAAACAATGACAATATGTTACTTTAAAATGTTGGTCATAATCACATTTTGTGGATTAGCCTGTCCTATTACTTTAACCTTTTAAACAGCCAAGAAAAGATGTATTCTAAATACGATAAGTTGTTATTGTTGAACTACTTTCAACTTACATTGTAAGTTGCGTCATCAGAGTATAAACATAAAATATAGATAAACACTTAACAAATTACTGTCAAAATCTTTAAAAAAATACATAAAATGCAAACTCATCAATAAGGTAGATTCTGCCTAGTACTGGTATATACCTATTTGGCACGGTGCAATCAACGCGCAGCTACTAAGTTCCTGGAAGCGAAATTTGAGCGCATTTACTTAGGACATAGGACACTCGTGGCAACCTATAATACAATTCAAGGTGCAATGCTTGTAAAAAAAAAACATACCTATTGGAAAAGATTACTAAATAACTAGATGTTTTAAAATTTAATTATGAAAATTTTATCAACATTTCCTATACTAAAGTGTATTTGTTTTTCATACTTGGTTTTCTGAAAATCTCCGATAACCTATTTATTGTCAACAGGCAAATTATTAAAAAAAAAAAATATATATTTATAAAAAAATACCTTAAACATATTAAAACCCGAATTAAAAAAAAATGTCCGCGGCATTATTAGTCATTAAGTAGGTACGTGTTACCTCATCTCATCTTATCTCATCACACAATACCTCACAACACACTTCTCTTCAATAACATGGTGGAGCCCGTGGCCCCATGATGCTCCACAAAAGTAGTGGTACCATCCACTGCATCATAGTCCATACGCAGCTGGCTGCGTATCTGGATGGACAGCACTCCCATCTTCCAAACACCTTGTGCCTCGTTCAATCTCGTTTACCCTCACACAGTATCTCATGGACGAACGTCGAAAGACACGTTGAACGTCGTCTAACTTCTCAGAGGAGAGGACTCAGCGAGTCGAAACACAGTTTCATCACGTCAACTTTTACACATTTGTCGACTGGCCGTGCTGCCCACTAGACAGCACTGGCAGGGTCGCCATGCAGTGTCGGGCGTTAGGGACACAATAAATAACACAAGTTACTTGTAAGAACGTCTATAATGTTCTGCCCACTTACTAGCTAATTAACAGTATATATGAAGGAGGTGCGTCACACACTACATGTTGCATACGGGCATAATACGCGTTTGTATACGCGTTGCATACGGTCATAATACGCGTTGTATACGCGTTGCATACGGTCATAATACGCGTCGCATACGGGCATGATACTCGTTGCATACGGACATGATACGCGTTGCAAACAGGTATTATACGCGTTGCATACGGTCATAATACGCGTTGCATACGGGCATAATACGCGTTGAATACGGGCATAATACGCGTTGTATACGGGCATAATACGCGTTGCATACGGTCATAATACGCGTCGCATACGGGCATGATACTCGTTGCATACGGACATGATACGCGTTGCAAACAGGTATGATACGCGTTGCATACTTACATGACACGCGTTGTAAACGCGTTGCATACGGGCATAATACGCGTAGCATACGGGTATGTTACGAGTTGCATACGGGCATGATAGGCGTTGCATACCGGAAAGAAACGCGTTGAATACGGACATTTTACGCGTTGCATTCGGGCATGATACGCCTTGCATACGGACATGATACGCGTTGCAAACGGGTATGTACGCGTTGCATACGGATATGATAAGCGTTGCAAACGGGTATGTTACGCGTTGCATACCGGCAACATACGCGATGCATAGGGAAATTTTACGCGTTGCAAACGGGTATGTTACGCGTAGCATACGGGCATGATACGCGTTGCATACGGACATAATACGCGTTGCATACTTGAATGATACGCTTCGCATACGGGCATGATACGCGTTGCATACGGACATAATACGCGTTGCATACTTGAATGATACGCGTTGCATACGGGCATAATACGCGTTGCATACGGGCATAATACGCGTTGCATACGGGCATAATACGCGTTGTCTATGGGCATGATACGCGTTGCATACGGACATAATACGCGTTGCATACTTGAATGATACGCGTTGCATACGGGCATAATACGCGTTGCATACGGGCATAATACGCGTTGCATACGGGCATAATACGCGTTGTATATGGGCATGATACGCGTTGTATACGCGTTGCATTCGGGCATGATACGCGTTGCATACGGACATGATACGCGTTGCAAACGGGTATGTACGCGTTGCATACGGATATGATAAGCGTTGCAAACGGGTATGTTACGCGTTGCATACCGGCAACATACGCGATGCATAGGAAAATTTTACGCGTTGCAAACGGGTATGTTACGCGTAGCATACGGGCATGATACGCGTTGCATACGGACATAATACGCGTTGCATACTTGAATGATACGCGTCGCATACGGGCATGATACGCGTTGCATACAGACATAATACGCGTTGCATACTTGAATGATACGCGTTGCATACGGGCATAATACGCGTTGCATACGGGCATAATACGCGTTGCATACGGGCATAATACGCGTTGCATACGGGCATAATACGCGTTGTCTATGGGCATGATACGCGTTGCATACGGACATAATACGCGTTGCATACTTGAATGATACGCGTTGCATACGGGCATAATACGCGTTGCATACGGGCATAATACGCGTTGCATACGGGCATAATACGCGTTGTATATGGGCATGATACGCGTTGTATACGCGTTGCATACGGGCATAATACGCGTTGCATACTTGAATGATACGCGTTGCATACGGGCATAATACGCGTTGCATACGGGCATGATACGCGTTGCATACGGACATTTCACACGTTGCATACGGGCATAGTACGCGTTGCATCCGGGAATAATACGCGTTGCATCCGGGCATAATACGCGTCGCATCCGGGCATAATACGCGTTGTTTACGGGCATGCGCGTTGCATATGGGCACAATACTTGTTGCATACGGGCATAATACGCGTTTGTATACGCGTTGCATACGGTCATAATACGCGTTGTATACGCGTTGCATACGGTCATAATACGCGTCGCATACGGGCATGATACTCGTTGCATACGGACATGATACGCGTTGCAAACAGGTATGATACGCGTTGCATACGGTCATAATACGCGTTGCATACGGGCATAATACGCGTTGAATACGGGCATAATACGCGTTGTATACGGGCATAATACGCGTTGCATACGGGCATAATACGCGTTGCATACTGGCATAATACGCGTTGTATACGCGTTGCATACGGTCATACTACGCGTCGCATACGGGCATGATACTCGTTGCATACGGACATGACACGCGTTGCAAACAGGTATGATACGCGTTGCATACTTACATGACACGCGTTGTAAACGCGTTGCATACGGGCATAATACGCGTTGCATACGGGCATAATACGCGTCGCATCCGGGCATAATACGCGTTGCATACGGGCATAATACGCGTTGCATACGGGCATAATACGCATTGCATACGGGCATAATACGCGCTGCTTACAGGCACAATACGCGTTGCATACGGGCATAATACGCGTTGCATACGGGCATAATACGCGTTGCATACGGGCATAATACGCGTTGTATATGGGCATACGCGTTGTATACGCGTTGCATACGGTCATAATACGCGTTGTATACGGGCATGATACTCGTTGCATACGGACATGATACGCGTTGCAAACAGGTATGATACGCGTTGCATACGGGCATAATACGCATTGAATACGGGCATAATACGCATTGCATACGGGCATAATACGCATTCCATACGGGCATAATACGCGTTGCATACGGGCATAATACGCGTTGTATACGGGTATGTTACGAGTTGCATACGGGCATGATAGGCGTTGCATACCGGAAAGAAACGCGTTGAATACGGACATTTTACGCGTTGCATTCGGGTATGTACGCGTTGCATACGGATATGATACGCGTTGCAAACGGGTATGTTACGCGTTGCATACCGGCAAGATACGCGATGCATAGGGAAATTTTACGCGTTGTAAACGGGTATGTTACGCGTTGCATACCGGCAAGATACGCGATGCATACGGGCATAATACGCATTGAATACGGGCATAATACGCATTGCATACGGGCATAATACGCATTCCATACGGGCATAATACGCGTTGCATACGGGCATAATACGCGTTGTATACGGGTATGTTACGAGTTGCATACGGGCATGATAGGCGTTGCATACCGGAAAGAAACGCGTTGAATACGGACATTTTACGCGTTTCATTCGGGCATGATACGCGTTGCATACGGACATGATACGCGTTGCAAACGGGTATGTACGCGTTGCATACGGATATGATACGCGTTGCAAACGGGTATGTTACGCGTAACATACCGGCAAGATACGCGATGCATAGGGAAATTTTACGCGTTGCAAATGGGTATGTTACGCGTAGCATACGGGCATGATACGCGTTGCATACGGACATAATACGCGTTGCATACCGGCAAGATACGCGTTGCATACGGACATTTTACGCGTTGCAAGCCCGAAATGATACGCGTTGCATACTGGCATGACACGCTTTGCATACGGACATGATACGCGTTGCATACGGACATGATACGCGTTGCATACGTGAATGATACGCGTCGCATACGGGCATGATACGCGTTGCATACGGACATTTTACGCGTTGCTAACCGGCATGATACGCGTTGCATACTGACATGGTACGCGTTGCAAACGGGTATGTTACGCGTTGCATACCGGCAAGATACGCGATGCATAGGGAAATTTTACGCGTTGCAAACGGGTATGTTATTCGTTGCATACGGGCATGATACGTATTGCATACGTACATTTTACGCGTTGCATACCGGCAAGATACGCGTTGCATACGGACATCTTACGCGTTGCATACTGGCATGACACGCTTTGCATACGGACATGATACGCGTTGCATACGGACATGATACGCGTTGCATACGGACATTTTACGCGTTGCATACCGGCATGATACGCGTTGCATACTGACATGGTACGCGTTGCATACGTGAATAATACGCGTCGCCTACTAGCATGATACGCGTTGTATACGCGTTGCACCCGGTCATAATACGCGTTGCATACGGGCATAATACGCGTTGTATACGGCCATGATACGCGTTGCATACGGGTATGATACGCGTTGCATACGGGCATACTACGCGTTGCATACGTGCATGTGAATGATACGCGTCGCATACGGGCATGATACTCTTTGCATACGGACATGATTCGTGTTGCAAATAGGTATGATACGCGTTGCATACGGACATTTTACGCGTTGCATACCGGCATGATAGGCGTTGCATACGTGAATGATACGCGTCGCATACGGGCATGATACGCGTTGCATACGGGCATGATCCGCGTTCATACGGGAATAGAACGCTGTCGATCCATTGCAGTGGGCAATGTGGGCATAGTAGTATGTGTCGTGTTTCTTTTCGTAACAATATTTTTTTTTTTTTTGGGTTTCTAGGTTTGATTTGTGTTTTAGTGATAGCACGGTCATGGTATTTTTTTTTTTTTTTTTTTTTTATTGTAATTCACAAAACTGATGTACAATCTCACATACACTTGGGAAAAGATAAGATGCAGTACATCTGATTGACATCTACTAGATGTGAATCTAGCATGCTTATTTAAGTAGGTTAACAGAAATTATTTGCTTATGCTAATTAAATTAGGTGTAGGTATACAAAAAATAAATATTGATGTTACGGTAAAGTATATAAAAATTGAAATTTATATCTAATTAATTATTTCTCTGAGTTTAGACCTGACTGAGGCGACAGAACCAGAAAAGATATCTATTTCATCGCGAATGGAGTTGGCAAGAGAAAGCATACGGGATATGGGTGAAAACTGGCCTATATTAGTACGGTTGAAAGACAGAGCGAAAGTTTCTCGGTTTATCAAGCGACTACTAGTACGCGGAACACAAATATGCACGTATTCTAAGAGCTCCGGGGAATCTATCAAACCATTAATTAATTTAAACAAAAACATTATATCTAAAGTGTTTCTACGTGCGCTTAATGAATTCATTTTATAATGACTCAGCCTGGATTTGTACGAGTTTAAAGTACGGCATCTGTTATCGGAGTAACATAAGTGATATAAAAACCTTTTTTGGACGCGCTCAATCCTATCGGAGTGCACCTGATAACACGGGCTCCAGGCCGTACTACAATACTCCAGTATACTGCGAATAATGCTGTTATAGATAGTAATAGTGAGTTTTGGTTCTTTAAAAATTTTCATCTCCCTGACAATGAAACCTGATAATTTTGATGCTCTATTAATTATCAAGTCGAAGTGATTTCTAAAGTTCAAACCACTGTCCACCAAAATACCGAGATCCCTAATAGTGATAACCTCTTGGAGCGGATTGTCATTAATAAAGTAACAAGTTTGACACGAATTCCTTTTCCTGCTGAACTTAATGAAGTAACACTTACTTTGATTCAATGCCATGTCGTTTTGAACACACCAATTATACACGTTATTTATGTCTGACTGAAGTTGAGCAATATCAGATTCATTACATATAGTTCGATATATTTTTAAATCGTCAGCAAAAAGTTTGAATTTTGAAACAATCTTACTACCCAAGTCGTTTATAAAAATTAAGAAAAACAGTGGTCCCAGATGTGACCCCTGAGGTACACCTGATGGTATGAAACACTGTTTAGACTTAAAGCCTTTAAGGTATATTAGTTGTGATCGGTTTCTTAAGTACGATTCACACCAACGCAACAAAGATCCATGAACTCCCATATTTTCTAATTTGGAAAGTAGTAAATCGTGATTTACCAAATCGAAGGCCTTTTTAAAGTCAGTGTATATTGCGTGAACTTCGCTACCGGCATCTAACGTAGCCGATATATAAGAGATATATTCAACTAGATTAGACGTTGTAGATTTTTTGGGACGGAAACCATGCTGGTTATCATCTAACGCATTCTTTACGTGAAAGAACATTTTCTTCTGAACAAGGGATTCAATAATTTTACCACAAGCTGAAAGAATTGACACTGGTCTATAATTTGCAACATTATCAACACAACCAGACTTAAAAATCGGTGTGATGTGTGCTATTTTCCACTGGTCTGGGAAAAAACCCTGTGATAGAGATTGGTTAAAGAGCGTAGTCAGAGGACCAGCTAGATTAACTGCACATTTTCTTAGAAAAAGTGGAGGAATTGAGTCAGGCCCTGGTCCTTTATCGCAATTTATGGAAGTCAAGTAATCAGTAACTTCTTTCATACTAACTGTTAAACTGCTGAATGTGTTATTGTTACAAGGAACGGATGAAACTGAACTTGGACAAGTATTGCTACTATCTACTCTATAAATAAATTGAAAATGTTCAGAAAACAAATCACAAATTTCCTGACCGCCTCTGGCACAGCGAATATCGTTTAATGTCATTTTATTTGGAATACAGCTGTTGCTTTCCCGTTTGTTCTTTAAGTACCTCCAAACATGCTTAGGATTGCGACGCAGATGTATTGCTATTTCTTTTCTGAAGTTAGCAAAACAATCCTTTATTAACACATTGCAACGTGTCCTTAGACATTCAAACGTTAATTTGTCTCTGGGGTTTCCATATCTTTTGTATAGACTGTGATATTTTGCTTTCTCTTTTATAACTTTTAATAAAGCGCGACTATACCAGACAGGATAGCGTTCATCACGTGGTTTGGCAATCGGTGTATACTTTCGGATAATTGGCGTAAGAATATCATAAAAAATTTTCAACATTTCATTGATATCGATAACATTTTTCCATTCATCATACCAATTTATTTTCGACAACTCATCGTTTACAGCTTCGTAATTGCAAAGATAAAAATTCAAGTAGGGGACTTTATTTTGTACTAGTGGCTTATTATGATTCGTTGTGAACGCGATTTCCAGTGCTGGATGATGAGCATCAATAGCTAAAAGTGGACTTGCGGCTTGCGATACTAACACTGTATTGTTACCACTACTAAGAACTAGATCTAAAGCACGATTAGAAGCATTAACTATCGTGCTGTATTGATGAAGATCATTAAATGCAAGCATGTCTAAAAAATTTGTTTCTTGAACACCAGTAGATCCTTTAGGGACTAAAAGACCAGAATCCACGTTATGTTCCCAATGAATATCACCCATATTGAAATCACCTACTAACAAGTTGATAGAGTTACTTTTGCACTTTTTGCTGATTACTTCTGTAAAATTATTAAAAAGAGTATCTGTATAATCTTGCTTGATTGGAGATGGAATATAAACACCACAAATATTAATATTCAAGCTATTTTCGCACTTGATTGTGACCCACAATTCCTCGCACTGTGACTCCCAGTTTAGTCTACGTAAGACCTCGTATTTCTCTAATATGGCAATGATTACCCCCCCACCATCTTTTTTAGTACTTGAAGATATCGTAGACGACCTATCGCGCCTAAGCACTCTATAACGGTTGTCTATAAATTCATGGTCTGATACCGTGTCATCAAGCCAACTTTCAGTGATGATAATTATATCATACTCAAAATTCAATGCAGCCATATACAATTTTTCAGTCTTGGTTCTACAGCCTCTTACATTTTGGTAGTAAATTTTAAACTTGAATTTTATAACTAAATATATCTTAACGTGCATAATAATAACTAATTACAAAGAGACCAAACATTCTAAGTTTTTGACTAGCAGAGATTTGGTTGTTACATCTTTTTATTTATTTATTTATTTATTTATATTATTGAGGACCTCCAACAAAAGATGTACACAAAAAATCACAAGTGACAGATACAAGATTCTATCTGGTGTACTCCTTCACTTACAGGAGGCCACAGCATGCACAAATTTAATGACTGAGCTAACTTATAATTAAGGTGAAAGTATCGGACTCAACTAAAAACACAAAAACAAAACAATATGTAGGTAATACATATATCTTCCCGCTTTCAATCGAGTCAGACACTTTTTACATTATGTATATAATTTTTCTATATATATATAAAACAGTTAATTAATTATAATTTAAATAAATTCTTTCAATTTTTTCGTGTACTTTGATAAAGACGCACAGATGTCAATATCGCGAGTTTTTGATAACGCATTGTATCGTCTACAAAGTCTAGGCATAGCAGCAAAATGACCGAGATTCGTTCTAGAAAATGGAATTTCCAATAAATCATAAACATTTTTTCTGGGAAGGCGGGTGGGAATTTTTATTTTAATAGAGCTTAAGAGTTCACTGCAGTCTATGATTCCGTTTATTAACTTATGAAGGAAAACCAAATCTATTAATTCTCTTCGACTAGCTAGTGTTTTTATATGATAATGTTTCAGCCTATCTACGTAGCTCGTTATCTGTTTAGCTAAGTGGTCTCCATAGCATAGATGGTAAAGAAATCGTCTCTGAACACTTTCTAAACGTTTAGTGTAAACCTCATAGTGTGGATTCCATATAACTGAGTTAAATTCTAAAATCGGCCGAACTAATGTGTTGAAAAGTTTAATTTTTGTGGAAGATCTCTTGAATTCTTTACAATTTCGTATAACGAAACCAAGTACTTTAAAACCTCTTGCTACAATATTCAAGATATGAGCATCATACTTTTCTAACAAATACACGACCATTTCGAACCCATACGAAATTATATTTCTTCTCCTTTGCAGCAATTCTAGTAGCCGCGTGAAGTTTTTTATTTGCCAGTGACAAATTTTCCGTTACGAAAATCGGCTGCTTTTCTCCACCGATGCCAATATGACTGCTGTTTAATTTCTCCGACTCGTTCCTTTTATTAAAATTTCTGACTGCAGCAAGTAGGTTATCGCGAATACGTGGACTGAATAATTTGACGACTATGCTTCGTGGACGATTAGAGTCAGTATTTAATTTGGCAACTCTATGAAATGACTGAATTTCAGTTTCTTGCAGTTCATTACCCACAACTCTTCCCAACTGTTGTATAATCGTAAGCAAATTCTCCGTTTTATGCTCAGGTACGCACTGTATCTCGACGTTGTTCTCACGTGCTATTTGATCAAATTGTTGCACTTTTGAATCTAATTCCTTTACTTGAGCGCTCAGTATGACATTCTCATTGAGAATCTCGGAAATCGATTTATTATTTTTCACGTTCAATGCTTCTTGTGCGTCATGAGCATCAGATAGAAAAATAACAGTTTTCTTAAATTCATCCAAGTCTTCGCGCATTGAAGAAAATCTTGAAGTTAGGTCGTTGATATCCTTTTTGACTGTTGATAAAGTGGTTTCAAACTTCTCTAAAGCAGCTTGCTGACTGGCAAACTTGTCATTCATTTCCTTGCGTAATTTGCGAATTTCAATAAGGATTGTGTCCTGTAAATTAATTTCCGTGTTTGCACGTGCTTTTGGTGACGTTTCTAACGGTAACTGCTCATCTGGCATACGTCTCTGAATCAGTTCTGGTGTGTGTTGGCTAGATGGTCCCGATTTCGGCGAAACTATAGGGGCCGGTTTAGGGGCTAACTGCTCAGCTTGCATAGTATGAGCTTTAGCATGAACTGGTGTATTAGTGTTGTCCACTTTGGGACGGCTGGAGACGCAGTTAGGACAGGCCCATTTAGTCCTAGGTGTTGATGCTTCGTCGTATTTTACGCATTCCAAATGATACTGGAAAGCACATTTGGTAATACAACATTTAATTCTCTTCTGTGTTACAAGAATAACAGCATTACAGGCAGCACAAATCATTATTTCGATAAAAGAACACGAAAATAAATGCAAAAAGTATTTTCCAGTACCGAGGATCGAACTTGATCATACAAGTTACCGACGACCAGTCAGTCCCTCGTGGACACTGCTACGGTCGCTCTGACGTATATGATCGAAATACAAGTATGCGTTCCTCGTTGCACTAACAGTGACAGTGATTGGGGTACTCTGTTGAAAAGTTTATTTTAAACCACCCACATATGTGTAAACAATACTTGCAAAATTCACTATTTTGTAATGTTTATTTTGAGTTTTTGTATGAATAAAGTCACTGATCACTCTGCAAACGTTATAGCGTATGCCTCACACACTTAACTTTGGTTTCCACACAATATTTATATCTTTTGTAAACTTTTATCAATATTAATACGTAATTATTTACAGAACTGCACAACTATGTCCTTACTACTTAACTACCGACGACGAAAAAAGTAGTGGTATGCTCCGGTTATGTGGGTGTCCTTAAATCTTTTTAACTGAGATCCGACTAATTCTGTAATTTTGCGACTAGTTTCGTTCGACTAATTAACGACTAACTTTGTGTGCACAGTTCTTACGAGGTGCTTCGGTTGTTGATATATAGCGGCGGTACAACCAGAAAGTCCGTTCTGGCTGGGCCACCGGACTACCTCAATAACTTTAATAATTCTACTTTAATATAATAAAGTTGCATTTCATGTACCATTGAGACGAAAGTGTTAGTGTATAGTTAATACCACGGACCGACTAATTCCCGAATTCCATATTTTACGATTAGTTTTGACCATAAAGGTATTATACTGACGTCAGTATAGAAATGTCTTTGGTTTTGACTGATTAACGACCGACTCTCTGTTCCATTAGAATTGAAATTAGTCATGGCCCAGCCAGGAAAAGTCACACAAGGATTACATAAATATGCCGTGTGTAGCTACCACAGAAAAAGATAAAATAGCCATGTGGGCAGGGCGCGCGCGGCAGCAACATGTACCATAGTGCAGGATATTTCAAAGCCTTTCTCAGCACGCCTAATAACTTGTTTCTATAAATACTGTAACAAAAACCCGCAAAAATGCCTTTGTGCTGTTTCTACCTGCAGAAACAAAAGCTGTAATTTTTTTTTTATAATTTTAAAAAAAATGTAAGGCGTAGTTTGTTCGGAAAGTTGCCACGCATGAATCGCAAGTAAAATTGTGATCCATTCTATCATTCTGTGGCAGCTACATAGTGCCACGACCTCGGACTGGTCATGGATCTATAGGGCCCGCCGCAATAGCGGCGGTAAGGCCCTTCATGGAGGAGTTGCTGGAGAGGGGCCATAGTGCCCACACCTACCGGCTGACGCAGATACTCTCGGGGCACGGATGCTTCGGGAATTCGGGAAGTATCTGTGTCGCATAGGCCGGGAGCCGACGCCCGAGTATCATCACTGCGGGAGCTGCCCAGAGTACACGGCGCAGCGCACACTGGCGGAGTGCCCAGCTTGGGCCGCGCAGCGCCTTGACCTCATCACTGCAGTAGGCGGCAGCGATCTCTCGCTTCCGGCCGTGGTTCTGTCTATGGTCGGGAGCGAGAGCGCTTGGGAAGGCGTCGTCTCCTTCTGCGAGGATGTAATGCTCGCTAAGGAGGCGGCGGAGAGGGTTCGAGAGGCGTTGACCTCTCTCCCCATCCGCAGGAGACGACCTGGGCGTCGCAGGAGGGCGTATGCCGACCTCCAGCCACCCTAGATGTGGGCCTGCGGGCGGCGGATTCGGGGTGGCCCGCCACCCGACCAGTCAAGGCCCGTGACGGTGGCGCGTAGTGTTCCGCGCGCGCCAGTCAAGAGGAGGGTGCGGCCGATGTGGCTGCCGCACGAGGAGAAGGGGCTCGCCTGCTAATTGCGAGCCGGGACCTACCGGGGATGGTTGGGAGAGTAAAAGATTCCCACGCCCCCAGCCAAAGGTCGTTAGCGGAACACCGTGGTGGTTTTTAGTCGGTAAGAGTCCGACACTGGCTCCGCCTACCCCAGGCGGAGTGCGTCCATGAGGATTTCCCCACGGAAAAAAAAATAAAAAAAAAAGGTCATGGATCTATACATAATGTTATGTATTCTTAGTTAATACCTCCTAAGAATATAGGGTTCCTCTTAAGGGGTCATTGTACTCATCATTATTACGAACAACCGTTTATTATGGGACCAATCCTGAAACCGCGAAAAAAAATCAGTTGATCCCTACATTTTGTCGATTGATGTGAACACAACAAAAATGGCGCGTGTGTGTGTGTGGGTGTGTGTGTATTACTGTTTATAAGATAATTCAGCAACAAAAAACGCTGCAAAATGCACTATTTTTTTCGAGATTTTGTTTATGGCCCCCTTTAGATTTAGAACAAGGCCATAGTAACCCATATTGTGAAAATTTCCACAAGCAACCTAAGTATTATGGTTAAAAATATTCAGCCCTGAGACAGACGGATGGACGGACGGAAGGTGCGGGCTTAGAAATAGCGCTCCGTTAGCACCCTTTAGAAACGGAGCCCTAAAAAGAACAAATCCGCATTGATAATAATATTGTAACATGTGTACCTAACGTTTTTACAAAATAAAGGTGCGTCCTCAATTAAGTTATTTTTTTAAACTTGTTTTCTTGATAAAAACGTTACTACCTAAAGATAATTAATTGTTACTACATGGTCTTGTTCGACGTAGTTGTATAAAAACCGCAATAAATATAACTTCTATACATATGTGTTATTATTTATGTAGATGCGTGATTTTTAGGGTTCCGTACCCGAAGGGTGCCAAACGGGACCCTATTACTCTCGCTACGCTGTCCGTCCGTCCGTCCGTCTGTCTGTCACAGGGCTGTATCTTTTGAATGGTAATAGGTAACCGGTTGAAAAGACATTGCCCATTCTCTTAGGAGCTTTAGGCCCCTCAAAAAAAATTGCTATGTCGCGGCGGTTTTAGTCTTATTTTGTAGACCAAGAATTATCTTTTATTATTCTGCAAACGATTTTAATTTTTTCACCCTGGTTTAAGAGAAATATATTTTTTTCCAACTTCATAAATGATTGATAAGTATGCTCCGTGCATCGTTGGGCGATATAACTGAACACACCCATAAGGACATCCAGACATCATATATGGTGTTGCAAGATATAATTATTTTGTTAATCGATTTTCAAAATCGATTTTTTAAATAACATTGGATAAGCTTTTCAAGTTTTTGGGTGTATTCATTTGTATCGATTTCAAAGTAATGTTTCAGTTAATTTAAAATGATTATAACAATATTTACAATAAATGCATAGGTATTTTAAAACAAAAAATCATCTTATTTTTCTGTACAAAAAAGGTTTCAAAATTATATTTTGCAATTTCTTTTGATTTGACGTCATATGCGTGATTCTTTATTATTTTTAACTGATTTACGGATGCGAACCGAAATCTAAAGATATGAATTGTGGAAAGAAAAAATAAGAAATCAATCAATTATGATAAGTCTAGTATCATCATAGTAGTAGTAGTAGCATCTGAAACACAGTAAAAGTGAATTTATAGAAGTATCGATATTTAGAATCGATTCTGATTATTTGTTGAAATAGTCTGATATCTGGCAACATTTACGTTCGGTTTGAATGGAGGATATACTTACGATTCAGTTTAATACATATTTATTATGTTTTTAATGCTAGGTTGAAAGAAATGTTGATAAAGAACACAAACATGAAAAAATAAGACATAATTTTTGAATAACATCTAGTTTTGATATGGTGCCAAAAATGGGCCCATCCGTGGTCATTGTCCTTTTCTCAGAATATGTGTTGCTATGTGGTGTATCGCAACAAATACTAAAAACAAAAAAAAAACCAAAGGGGGTCCCCATACAAGAAACCTCAAAAAACATGCATTTTTTTCAACGTTTTTGTTCCTGCTCTATCTTCAAAACGGTAATATATACCAGCATCAAACTTGGTCAGATTATAGTGCATATTATGTAGTTTAGCAACAAATACTAAAAATAAGACAAACATAGACATATGTAGTACCTGCGTAAGAAATACATACAAAAATTCATATTTCGCGCACTGTGCGTTGATGTCTTTTGATAAACTCTCGTAAATTAAATCAGTTTTAATGGGGTATCAGGTCGTTGAGAGGTACGGAACCCTTACTGCGCGAGTCCGACTCGCACTTGGCCGGTTTTTTTTCCTCTGTGATGTCAATAAATGAAAAAAAAAAAAACAATTCGTTTAAGGGGAATGTTCTGTAGCTGTCAAGTGGCGCCCCCATCAGTTTATTAAAATAATTAATACATCATTTATCGAAATATCATTTTTAACGATTGAAGTACATGTACTTTAGTTTAATCAGAAACTATTAACTCTGTAATTTACACTTCGCTGTATTTGTAGATAGAAAAAGTGCAAAAAACGGCCACTTTTAAACGTTAAAATAACGTCTTTGGTTAAAACGTGTTTTGGGCACAATAATGTTTTTGAAAATACGATCAAGACTAACATATATTTTTGTCACTTCCTCAAACTGAATAAATACAGCTAAAAATATTTTTTAAAGAAGCCTATTTGTTATATTTGGCTGTTCTCAGCGTCTATTTCATCATTATATCAGCCCGTAAAAGCACAAAAAGAGCATGCAAAGGGCATGCATTAAAAGAGCCTCCACGAGTGACGATATTTAACTGATCGTCCGGTGCACCCTGGGCAGTCAGCCCCGCTACCAACTTGCTGACTGGCTAATCTTTCTCCTACGGCATTAGCTGTTATTATTATGTAGCTCATGTCGACACGATAGAGGAAGAAGCAGGGCTCAGCCCGTAAATCCCGTAATCGCCTTTCACAATATCTACGGGATTGGGATATTTTGTAGCTAGGTCTCAGGGCCGAATTAACCATGTCGGGGCCCTTGGGCAATACAATTCTCGGGGCCCCTATTCAACCGTTTGAAGATCATCATTTATTTTTAAATTGATGAAGGGATGTGAGTAATAGCATCACCATTATCACCGAACTGATGCTTAACTCCTCAGGAACTTACAGCAAGAGATTTGTATTTGGGCTCATTGAAATGGTCTTAATTAATAGGTTATAGATAAGTGGGTGATAAGTGAGACTTTTAATTTTAAATTTATACTTGTTAAATGCAACAAAAAACAATAAACGAAAGAAAAAAGTTTTGTCAATATTAACTTTTTCGGATAGGTACATAATATTACAATAAAACAAAGTTTAACCGGTTTTTTTTAAATGCTGCAAAGCTTTCGAAACGTCAGGAAAACCAATTTAAATAATATACGCGATTTAATCTGGTTAAACTTTGTTTTATTATAATGTGTAGTGATCGCGAAAAACTAAGAAATTATTAGTTAGGTACATAATCATTCATAACATCTTGAAAGTTGACCTTTTCCAATACATATTTTTGAATCGCCATTATTAACAGTGAATTTATTGTCATTGAGGATACAAATTTTACAATAAAATTTTCACTGTATGAAACATTTTTAATTACTTTGGTGCGCGCGCGGGGCCCCTAGCTGATGCGGGGCCCCTAGCTGATGTGGGGCCCCTAGGCACTTGCCTACTCTGCCTAATGGTCAATCCGGCCCTGCTAGGTCTTGTCTTAACCAACTAACTATCAACTGTTGTGCAGGGCCAGCCAAGTGCCGGGTCGTCCTGAAGAGCTGTTCTACATACTCCTCAATGAGAAGGAGGGACTCTTCAACTGTTTCCTGTTCAAAGCTGCCACAGTTCATGAGGTAAGTGTTAGCGGATAAGTTCTGCCTTGCAGGTTACCAAAAGCGGAAAGTTTAAATCAATTAGAAAAATACCACTACCACCTGTTTGGAACCCAGTTCTAAAAATAATCAAGTCCCAAACAGCACGCAACACTGTAAAAGATAATGATATTGTGAGTGATTACTGCGTGCATCGAAACGTTGTACGGCAGATAACATATTTTTTTTTTGAAATATCTGTGAAGACGCTTGTCATCTTAGTCTACCTGCGACCACGAAATGCTGCAAAGCTTTCGAAACGTCAGGAGAACCAATTTAAATAATATACGCGATTTAATCCGGTTCAACTTTGTTTTATTACAATTAGAAAAAACCGGCCAAGTGCGAGTCGGACTCACGCAGTAAGGGTTCCGTACCACCCATCGACCTAAACCTGATACCCCATAAAAACTGATTTCATTTAAATCGTACTCGTACTTGTACGCACGGCTACATATCAAGCTGTACATTTCCAGTATAAGATGATCACGCATTGTGAATGTGGGCTGATAGGTGGGACAGCCCGATGTTCGCCCACTGGATGCGACTCCATAATCATTAGTGGGCGAACCTAGGGTAAAGTTGCCATCATATTAAAATTATTATATTAATTGTTATTATTGTTTTATGATTGTTTTTATTTCTTATTTTTTTTATGTGTGTATATTATTTAATGTAATTTATTTTATTTTATTTATAAATTGTTTGATTTGGTTTATGGGTCTACTAGATGCCCGAAATAAAGAATTTTTAATTTAATTTAATTTAATTTTTAATTGTACGGAAAGCCTATACAATGCGAGGTCAGCTTATACTGGAAATGTACAGCTTGATGAGTAGCCGTGTGTACGATTACGAATATCTTTCTAAGATTCTAATTATCCGGTTCTTTTCAATCTTCCTAGGATTTTCACAATGATTCGATCAGTCCGTTTATCCTTCGACACAGATTCTATACGCGTTCTAGGAATACCTAAATACCTAGACGTTGTTATGAAAGATCAATTATTCACTGAGGTGAACACTGGTACTCGTACTACCTGTGTTGTCGCTGCGTACTACGTACTAGAGTAGACATTACGAACAAAAAATATCGCTCAACTTGCTGGCCGCGAAACATGCGCGGGGCGAGCGGGTCTAAGTGAGTGAGAGTGCAGGAGCTCTAAAACGTGCTACAAACATTCGATTCGAAGTGTCTTCTCTAGTACGTAGTACACAGTCATTACCTCAATGGATTTATTCGACTTTTTTGCCTTCTGGATTATGCAAATCAAGACCTTTATCAATCTTAACCTTGCACTGAAACACCAAAACAAAAACGTGGCCCTGAGCTTCTTAATTCTTTATACATACATAACATTCTGTTTGTGTTATATTTTTAATTTCGGCGTCAAACATTCTGTTTACTGTTTACATTCTGGCTAATACATCACTGTCACTTTGTCACGATAATGTGACATTGTATTAAAGACAAACAAACCTGGGAGGTAGCGGTAATATTATCATGCCTTTATTTTATCAAAATTACTGATCTAGAATAAGGAAAAGCTAGATATGTCATTTAAAAGTTTCCCTAACCTACAAACTGAAACTGGTTGCAATAACCGCATAAGGGCGTCCTCCAGGGAAGGGCTCGGACCTCGGCTTAGGGCATTGCTGGGGGACCGGCCACTGCTCCCCCTGGCAGCTGTTGCTGCATCGGGGAGTGTTTTCTCGAAAGTGACGGACTTTCGGTGTATTAGTTGGCAACACGTTTCGTGGTATCTTTTTGCAACAAGCCTCGATGGCAAGAGCAAATGACTTACCTAATCCTAACAAAGTGGTGGTCAAACCTACTCTGCGACACCGCACCGTGAGGGTGTGTCCAGGGCGGAGCTCGGATCTCAGCTCAGGGTGCAGTTAGGGGAACCCGCCAACAGTCCCCCCGGCAGCCACTGCTGCATCAGGTTGGGTTTCACGAGAGTCGGACTCTCAGCATTTGAGAGGACGCCACGACGGTCTTCGCCGGCGAGGACGGTATTTAGGACGATGGCGTCGGATTATGTGCCGCTGGCACTTTTTTTTTCAAATGGCCTCTCTCGTAGGTGGTACCTAGGTACCCTGTCTGTTTAACTGGACTAGTGGGGTGGAGAACTGGAGAGTCCTGTTGGGTCTCCATCCCCTAGAAAAGGTTTCTCTAATTTACAAACTAATAGATCGATGGGTTGCAATAACCGCTTAAGGGACCCCCAGGGGAGGGCTCGGACCTCGCCTAAGGACATTGTTGCGCCCCCACCTCTGGTCGCCTTGGCAGCCGTTGCGGCATCGGAAAGTGTTTTCTTGAAAGTGGAAGACTTTCGGTGTATCGGGTGTTGCCCCTGGCACAACAGGGCCCAGAATTTATACCTGCTCGCGGGCTGCACGCTTGCGTCCGCCAATGGGGCGGACTGACCACGTGGTACCTAAAATGATCCAGGGCTTTCCCCGGTGTGGTAGTTAAAATGATCGTGGGTTATTCCCGGCGACGGTTTTGGCTGCGCGAGCTCGGCGTCCTTTATAATACCTGACCAGGTATATGATGTATGGCCATCTCTTCTATTATGATGATGAGGAATGATTAGTGTTATATAATATGGAACGTTCTACAACGTCACACATCAATGATATAATAAATAAAATAAATAAATATTTTTGGGACATTTTACACAGCACCATCTAGTCCCAAACTAAGCAGAGCTTGTAATATGGGTACTAGACAATGGATATAATACTTATTATACTTTTTTTTTTTGTAAATACGTACTTATAATACATAAGAAACACCCAGACCAATATATATAATTATAATAATATAATTAATAATATAATTATTATAATAATATATATAATTTCTTAGGTTAACGCGATCTCTACACATTGTAATAAAACAAGGTTTAACCGGATTAAATTGTGTACTTACCTATGTTATTTAAATTGGTTTTCCTGACGTTTCGAAAGCTTTGCAGCGTTTGTGGTCAAATTAATTAATTTTTTGCAAATATCTGTAAAGACGCTTGTCATCTAACGGCCAAAATTAATATCCTATCTATCCACGATTTACCCTACAAGAGATAGAAATTTGACATATTTTGTATGGCGCTCATGTAAAATTTCTATCTCTAGTAGGGCAAATCGTGGATAGATTGGATATTATTTTTAGCCGTTAGTCTTCTTGCGACCACGAACGCTGCAAAGCTGGTCAAAATATTGAACAACTGACACAACTTCGGTAGTACAACACGAAATTTCTAGTCTTACCATATTGCTGTAAAAATATACACTTTGTTGTTGAGAAATAGTAGTTTATGAAACTGTTGCATAATAGGGGTTATTAAAACACGAGTGTGAGATTAAAAACCGAGCCGTAGGCGAGGTTTTTAATAGTATCACACGAGTGTTTTAATACCTAATTATGTCAGTTTCATACACTATTTTATCTACACTCATACAATTTTAAATAAAATACCAAAGTCAGAATCTTCGTAACCTTGTCGTTGTTTTTCTTGATTTCTCTGGTAAAAGATTGTTCGTCATTTACGTTGCTGCATCCAGAAATTCAGGCGGGGTCATATTCTCCTCAGTTCAGTATCACTGCTGTAGTCAGATATTTTTGCCCAGAATGAAACTTTCGGCATACAAAACCATAATAATAACGTAAACAATAACAATAAATTTACAAGAAACGATGAACAAATCCAGTGGCCGTGGCGCGCGACCGCGCACGCGCGCTGGTGCGCGCCTACACAGATAATAAAATATAGTCTGGCGAAAACATTATAATCGGAACTAATTTTCTATCCTTGTCAGGATTCCGTCAATCTCTGTTTTATCATACAAAAAATATGCCTGTAAACGCTTAAATATAATTAAAAGCAATATGACAATTAAAAGTTCTGCCAAAAACGTGATTATAAACAATAAAAAATTTCAATGTATGACAAGTGGCGCCACCCTGAATTTTGTGTACTCATTGGTGCCAAACTGTACGACTGCTAAAAAAAAGGTTTGAAAACTCCTTGGTTAGGTCGAAGTGGCATTAAAAACTCCTTAGTTGGGCTGAAGTGTGCGGTTATGGAAAAAAAATTAAATTACCGCATTGTTTTGTTCAGCAAACTGTATCGTAATGAAACTTTTTAAATTCATTACAGGTGCATGTGCGTAAAGTATGTCATTATGACATTACTTTCGAGTTCATAATTCGAATTTTACGATACGAGTGTAGATAAATTATATTATAAACATCAAATTTTCTTCGATAACATGATTCATATACCTTACAAATGAAGATCTGCAGAGAAACTAGTAGATAACGTATATTAGTTAATTTGCCCACAAGCACCGATTACTTAACAGAGCTTTTGACATCAGCTTAATCTATGAACCCCAAAATGGTATTTGACATACGATTTTAATCAAAAAATTGACAGCCCCGTTAACTAACAAGATGATCAAATCAAAGTAGGTAGCTGACTATGCTTTCAGCAACTCAATTCACACTTAACAGAAATTTGACAGCTTCATCATCATCATCATTTCAGCCGAAAGACGTCCACTGCTGGACATAGGCCTCCCCCAAGCATCGCCACAACGACCGGTCCTGTGCCTTCCGCATCCAGCGGATTCCCGCGACCTTCACCAGGTCGGCGGTCCACCTTGTGGGGGGCCTACCCACGCTGCGCCTTCCAGTACGCGGTCACCACTTCAGAACTTTACTGCCCCATCGGCCATCCGTTCTGCGAGCAATGTGCCCCGCCCACTGCCACTTAAGTTTGGCAATTCTTCGGGCTATGTCGGTTACTTTCGTTCTCCTGCGAATCTCCTCATTTCTGATTCGATCACGCAGGGACACTCCGAGCATAGCCCTCTCCATTGCCTTTTGAGTGACTTTTTGACAGCTTGTTTGTTAATTTTTACGTTGATCGACGTAAAAATTATTCTAATGTCAAAAGGGTTCATAGATCAATTTGATGTCAAAAGCTTTGTCAAGTAATCGGTCCTTGTGGAATTAACTGATAAACGTTATTGTTTACGAAATCTAAAGATATAAAATGTAGAAAAAAATAAAATCGTAACACAATTTTTTTATAAAAAAAGCCTTTTTATGTTCAATCAATCAATCAACTCAGCCTATCGCAGTCCACTGCTGGACATAGGCCTCTCCCAAGTTGCGCCACAACGCTCGGTCCTCCGCCTTCCGCATCCAGTCCCCCCCAGCCACGTTCTTTAGGTCGTCGGTCCACCTGGCAGGGGACCTTTTCACCTTTTTGTGTTCACCAGGTTGAATTTCCATTTTAATACAGGACTGGTAAAGACTCTTGGTGGACTTATGAAATAGCACCTCCCGTTCTGTACGGTGCAACCGAACATTGCGAAATTAATGTACAACCCGCGTCAGCATTATCCGCCAACATTCATAATTCCCATGTACCCATAATTAATACGTTGTTCCTGTTTACTACTATTTTCATGGTGTACAATAAAGTATATTCTATCTATCTATCTATCTATAATTCATTTTCATTTACTTTTATGTTAGTTCACTACCGAGCATCGAACGCGCCGTGTGTTCTCACATACCTATCAATATCATATCAATATCATTTATTCTTTAGTATTTCTGTCTGAACTTTGGTGTTAATTTAGTGCAATAAACTATTGGTCATCAAAGGACTCGTATCATTTATAATTATCATATCAGCATATCAATAAAGTTGTTCGGTACCTACAATAACCCTACACCATCTCTTCTCGTGGGTGTCGTAAAGGGCGACTAAGGGATTCACCAGAGGATGAGCGGCAGCGTCCTCTGGGTATTTAACCAACCAACTGCGATTGCCAACCCGCCTGCCAAGCGTGGCGATTATGGCATATCCCCCCATTTGGGGGAGGGCTATGTCCAGCAGTGGACGTCTTTCTGCTGAAATGATGATGATATGCCTTAAGTACCGGTATCCAAGTAATAGTCTTCGCTCAAAATAAATATTTTCTATTCCATTCTAATAAATGCCATATCTATGTAAGTAACTGATGAAAGAAACCCTCCCTCTCTCAAAAAAAAATGTTTATTTCACTAACTAAAGCAAAGCTCATGGACATGTGCATCCTCCCCACCCTCACCTGTGGAGCGCAAACATGGTCACTGACAAAGCGTCAAAAGTCAGCACTTAGAGTTTGTCAGCGAGCAATGGAACGCAGTATCCTAGGAGTTACACTTACTGATCGTGTAAGAAACTCTATACTGCGTTCCAAAACACAAATTGCTGATGTAGGCCAAACAGCTGCCAAGCTTAAGTGGAACTGGGCTGGTCACATCTGCCGCATGTCGGAGGAGCTATGGGTGAAAGCAACCACACAGTGGGTTCCAGACAGCAGCAAACGACAACGTGTCAGGCCCAGAAGAAGATGGCAGGAAAAACATAACTCCTGTCTGAAGGATTGACCCCAGAAGGCAAAAGACAGGGACAAGTTGAAAAAGGGAAGGGAGGCCTATGCCCTGCTGTGGGACACCACAGGCTGATAATAATAATAATGTAAGTAAAGTCACGTACCGGCTACTTTGTAAGTACTTATCATGGAATAGAAAAAATAGTTTTTTTTTGTTCTGTGGTATTCATGAGAATAATCTTTGAACCCAATTGACTGCGGTACCACCTGTTTTGGTAAACTCTCGCTCACCTTGCGACAGAAAAAAAAATCATTAATCGATTTCCTGATTATATCACTGACAATTCAAATCGATTAATTAATATTCATTATAATTAAAAATAAACAATAGCCCAATGTTACGTTACGTATTAAGAACCTTGATCTAATATAACTAAATTTAGATTTATGTACAGTCTTTATAAGTCAGTTGTCTGCTCGTTTTGTAAACTACTAGTTTGGCACTTCAATTTATTTTGATGATTATTATAAATAAATAAATAAATACTTATATTTAAGTGTACTGTGAAATATAGGAAGAAATTCTGTGTGAAAACTGACGTATTCTGTAAATAAATTGGAAAGTGACTTAAAAGTGTGTAAAATTATAAATGTAATGCCCATAAAATACTAAAAATAATTTTGACAGACTTTTGATTCATCCTATAAAAAACACGAAAACTTAAAAAAAATTGTAAAGTTTTGTGTAAAAGCTGTTTTTACACAAATCGTCTACAAATTAATTTTAAAGTGCCAAGTGAATAAAAAAATAATTAAAATTTAGTTATCTATTTTTGAAATGTTCGAATTTAAATAGATGTAGAGATTTTTGCTGCACTTGAACTTTGGATTTCGTATATAGAACGCTGTATGATTAATCATCGTTCGATATTCAAATATTAAAAATACTGGATATTTTAGCAGTGACTAATTAAAAAATAAATAATAAAGACCTACTACCTCTACAGCAAAATCAGTCAAAATCTTTGAAACAAATATTGAATCACGATTACGTAAGCAGGGAAACTTGACAAAAGTTAACTTTTGTAGGTATATAAAAACAGAAATACAGGTAAAGTATTAATAAATATCGTAATAATAAAAAAAATCATAAATCCATTTTAAACCACAATAGGCATTAAAAATTCTTAAGGGGCATCATAACAAAAAATACATAAATATCGTGTCAGTAACATCATATCAACATAAGACCTCCGTTATTTTGAGCCTAAACAAATTATCCCTAATCATTTAAATATAAACAAAAACTTACCGATTTCTTCCAATTGTACAAATATGTAACAAAATTCCTGTTGTTTCTGTGAGCTACGTTATCGAAATCAATATTCATGCGTAAGGACACAACTCATTTCGAAAAACTCTTTAATAAAAATAATAAAATTAAATCATTACCTATTAATTGTGAATAATACTACTCAGTGATTATATCAATAAAAATAATTTAAATTAATGTTAAATCATTATTAATTTTAAATTGAAAGTGTTATATTATTAACATTTAATAATGATTTAATGTTTATTTTTATTATTTTTATTGAAGAGTTTTTCCAAATAAGTTGTGTCCTTGCGTATGAATATCGATTCTGGTAACGTAGCTCACGGGAACAACAGGGTTTTTGTTACATGTTGTATATGAAAAATCATAATAAAATGAAAAAGTCACCATAGTAAACAAACAATAAATACTTTTTAAAATCACAAGCCTGGCTTAGAAATGCATAAATTATAGTGTAAAATACACCTATTCTTTTATAAATTCTAGGTATAATTTATCTACGACTTCGCTTCCTAATTCGTCAAGACGGGTTAGTGGTCAATCCGCACTAATTGGATTCGCACGAAACGTGCGGATCGCCAATTTTAAATAATATGAATTTTGTGGGGGTCGATCCGCAAGAAGCCAATTTATTTTCGTGCGGATCGCCACCTTCACATTTAAGTAGTAGGCGATTTGCACACATTGTTTTTTATGGAATAAACTTACGAAAAAAGTACTGTAGCGCACAAAGGTGATAGAAGTAATAATATTTTTTAAATGAAGTGACACGAATTAATCAAAAATATCTTTATTAAAAATATAAATTTTTGTGTTAATGCTTTGCTTTTCTCCATAAACATCTTTGAAAATGAAACAAACAACCTTGAATGCGAGCTTCAGGAAATGTTTTCTGAATAGCAGACATCGCGCTTTTTTCGAAATCTGTAGTAAATATACGTGGAGAAAATTGAGGAATTTGACTTTTCATGAGGTTAAAAAAAATCACGTGTTTTCTTTTTTATCTGGGAGTAAAGCGTATATGGCTGGTAAAATTTTAGTATATTTAAAAGTACTGCCGACGTCTATGTGCAACGTGTAAACCTGTAAAAATGGTGGCACGCAACTTTTAATCATCCCGTCACTAAAAACGCTTTGAGCTTCACCGAGAAATCACATAATTTTCTTATTTGCGAAAAGCGTAATTCTTGTTTGTTTTACTGTATAATCTGCGAAAACTAAATTTTCATAGCGTTGAGGGATAACAAAATCTTGAACTTTATTAAAGCGTATTTTTTTTACCCAATTTATAACATGTCCTTTATTTTTAAATTTAGCCGGATAAAATCGAAAACAAAATTCTCTTTACAGTTTGAGATAAAAGAGTATAGATACTCAATGGACGCGCCATTCATAGCAAAATTTAAACTTTAAAAATCGCTTTTTTTGTTTTTGTCAGACTAAAAACGTAGAAGAAAAGGCGCCCAATCATTTTTGATAGCCAAACCTGAGTACTGAAATCACTCCTGCCTAACTAACACCTGCATGAAGGGAAACAGGATTGGCGAATCAAATTTATCCACTAACATCTTCAAAATGCTGTTAGGACTAGATCGTGTTCTCTGTACAAGCGAGGCCATCTTAATCTTCACCATGGCGTAGACACGAACGAACGCGTGCCTGCGCGATCATGCTAGATGCACTTCAAAAATACTGTAGCCACAAAAACACTCTGAAGCTGTTATTACATTGGTAATAACAGCTAATGGTAATGGCAACCAGTCACCAATAGCAATTTTTGGTATCCCCGACACCCTTCGAGATAGCTTAAAAGGCGAAAAATCGCCTAACTTGGCAACACTGCTAAACTTACTGAATGGTAGTGAGTTAGGATCCACTGACCCACGACAAAAGCGTGTGAGTGAGATGGCATAATTATACTGCTTTCTCTGTCACTCATAGGTTTCAGCACCAAAACCAATTTGCTGTCTCACTTTAACGTATAGTTTTTTTTATCACTAGAAGTATAACCTTTTTTTTAATATACACGCCAGTAATTCATCGAAATAGTATTTTATTAATTTTTCGATATTTTTTATCATGTGTTCACGACTGTACTTTGATATTTTTTATTCTTTAAAATACAATGTGTGCAAATCGCCTACTACGTAAATGTGGAGGTGGCGATCCGGATGGAAATAAATTGGCTTCGTGCGGATCGACCCCCACAAAATTCATAATATTTAAAAGTGGTGATCCGCACGTTTCGTGCGAATCCAATTAGTGCCGATCGACCACTAACCCGTTAAGACTTTCACCTTCTATTTTAAATGAAACAGAAATTGGGACTAAGAAATTAGCACAAGGTTCTTTGAAAGTTATGAATAAAATAAAACTAAAAAAGTAACCGGTAGTAAAAGTATACATTAATCTTAAAAAATTAAAAAAAATCAAAGCAAGAAGAAGCCATAACAACATTGAGAGTCTACATACAATCAAAGCATTTACTAGAAGTACTGCTTACACAACAAGAGATCACGCTTGAAGTCATCAATTAATAACCATTTGACAGTTGTAGTATTATATTATCTGTGGTTGTGCCAAGAAATTACGATGCCGAGTTCAGTGTTCATCCCACTGGCGCGCCAAGCAGCCGTGTACTACACCGCTAGCTTGTCAGACGTACAATTTTGGCTTGGAGCCGTCCTAATACTCCTCGCGTGTGAAATGGACCTAATATATTTCCATATATTAAACGCTATGGACATAGAACAGAATTAAGTGTCAAAAAATGTAGTGGAGCGTATGGATTTGATACTTTGGAAAAAACCGCAATCGGAAAAATTTAAAAGTGAATACTTAGTTTTAATATTTAGAGTGAACAGGAAAACAAAAACAAAACCTTGAAAACTGAAATTCCGTTTCGGTATTTCTCCATTCAATACTGATGTTTTGAAAATAGCACACCAGTTTTGTGCCAACATCATAACGCCGTGGAATCATCGACTCGCATCGCAGTGTAAACACAAAACATATGATTCGCGCACATTTGAAACGCTCGTTGACAAAAATGTGCGTTCCATTTGACGTTAATACAATTTGGAATTCGGATTCTGCAATTGAAATTTGAAAGGAGTAAAAAGCTGGAATAGTTGCAGTTGCACGATTCTCGAAAATGGATAAAAATTGAAATCCGAATTTTGGAATTCGAAGAGTTTAAATTCAAAGATTTTGACGTTTGAACTATTCTCAAAGTGGAATGTGAAACAAAATGTGTCTATACTAGTTTTTAATTCGAAAATAAATCTCGATAAACGATTTTAGGTCGAGACTAATGACTTTATAATAGTTAGTGACGTCATCAGTATTATTGGAAAAGACAATAGTGTTGTGAAGTATTGGCATCCATAATAACAGAGGAATATTGAAGCGTGAGTACCTATTTATTATTTTATTTGTTTTATTATCTGGTAGTTATAGCTTGTGGGTTTGTCCGCATTTGTTCTGTTTCGTTAATTACCTGTTGTCAATTATGTTTTGTTTACTCGCGTGTAAAGATTTTCCTTTTACGGGACAAAAGAAAAACTTATAAAAATACATTTCTTTACCATATTCCATCAAAATATCAAAACTATTGCGGCGTAATTGAGTGTCAAATGTGTCAATCATTGAAACTTTTAATTAATTTTTTTACCTATACATGCTGTAATTTGAATCGCTTAGTTCCCGAAAAGGGGTCTTTGTAGTCATCATTATGAAGAACTTTTACTATGGGACTAACCCTGAAATCGCGAAAAAAAAAACAGTGACGACGACCTCTGTGGTCTAGTGGTTCGAGTGTCGGACTGCTGACAACGAGGTCGTGGGTTCGATTCCCACAGGACACAAATATTTGTGTGATGAACATAAGTGTTTGTGTTGGTCTGGGTGTGTTGCTTATGTATTATAAGTATGTATTTACAAAAAAATTAAGTATATAAGTATTATATCCATTGTCTAGTACCCATAGCACAAGCTCTGCTTAGTTTGGGACTAGATGGTGCTGTGTAAAAATGTCCCAAAGATATTTATTTATATTTATTTATTTTATTTAGTTGGTCCCTACATTTAAAATGTTTGATGAGTACAATGACCCTTTTTCGCAGAGTGAATGTAAATAAGGTCGTTGATGTTGATACCTTTCCTACACCATTAGGCCAAGCCCGTACAGCGATTTTTATCGTGCGTTTTGTCTTTCACGCTGTTTTTATTCGGGCACTGAGAAGTTTTTTCCACTGCGATTTTTAATCGCGAGTGCGTGCACCTGCATGTGATTCCATGTTTTACAGATTTTGCGATAAAAAATCGCTGTACGGGCTTGGCTTTACAAGCCCAAAATAAGTTAAATTAAAAAATAAACAAATACAAAGATCGCGGCGCATTGATACTAATCGTTTGTCTTCTTCTAAAATATTTTGTTGACTGTACATAAACAGATCCCGACTGGTTCGAGTGCTGAAGCTGAACCAAACCTACCTTGTACCTATGTATTTTAACACTGATCATCAAATAAATTCGATTGGACAAAGAAATTTGAGCCACTGGTCATACCACCCTAATGTCAATTCCTAGAAAAATGCAGTACGAACTAATTCTAACTTGAATTCAAATTCGATTGATACTGAACTCGATATACAGTCGGAAGTAAGGCCCCTGTTTATCATTTTTTTTACTGAAACAAAAGACTTTTTGTAATAGAAAAAAAACACAGAATGTAATGCGTTTCTGTACTACTCCGATCCGACGTCGGATCATCATCATCATTTCAGCCGAAAGACGTCCACTGCTACATATAGGCCTCCCCCAAAGAGATTAAATTAAGTATTTTAATGTCTTTGACCTCCCCCCAAAGAGATTAAATTAGTAAGTATTTTAATGTCTTTGGCCTCCCCCAAAGGAAAGGGATATGCCATAATCGCGTTCCCTTCATTTTTGTTCACATGAATCAACAAAATGTAGGGATCAGCCACTACCTCAGTGGAATCAGCTGTTTTTTTCTTCGCGATTGCAGGGTTGCTCCCATAGTAAAAGTTGTTCATACTGATGAGTACAATGACCCCTTAAGAGGTTTTCAGTTATTTCAATAACACGTTATATGTATTAGAAGAAATCGCAGAAAATCATTTACGCCTAAAACTCTGGACTTTAAACCGGATGGTTAATGAGTTTAATGACTAAACAAAAATGTTGTTTATTCAATACGATTTGGACAAGTACCAATATTATTTTAGAGAGTTTTTGTTCTATTTGCTTTGTGTTCTTTTTTTCTATCTAAACACAACAAGCTTAGTGGTTTTACCACTAGATCTGGTGGCATCAGCCAAAAGACGTCCACTGGACATAGGCCTCCCCCAAGCAGTTTGGGGGGTCAGTTTATATGCCATAATCGCCACGCTTGGCAGGCGGGTTGGCGATCACAGTTGGTCGGTTAAATACTCAGAGAACGCTGCTGCCCATCCTCTGGTGAATCCCTTAGTCGCTTTTTACGACACCCATGAGAAGAGATAGGGTGGTGCTATTCTTTTACGTCCAGCACCACACGGAACGTTGTATAAGTTCGCATAACTTGACAAAATGTAGGCAACTCCAGTATTTTTTTCTGAATTGGTCCTATAGTAACAGTTGTTTATACTGATGAGTGCAATCAGCTATTTGAATTACACGGTACCTGCTTAACTGCGCCGTCAAAACGATAGTTTCAACTTAGTCAAGAAATTCCTATTCCAGGCACAAAAACAAGTAGAGAATATATCAAACATACCGATCACGAATACAAAACGCACCTTACTTGACTGCGCATATCAAAAAGAGTGAAATGTGTTAGCTAACGGTTAAGTCAAAGGGCCGCGGCCGGCTTGCACTTGGCATTAACATTTAACATGCACCAAAT
Source organism: Asteroscopus sphinx (assembly GCA_949699075.1). Taxonomy (NCBI): domain Eukaryota; kingdom Metazoa; phylum Arthropoda; class Insecta; order Lepidoptera; family Noctuidae; genus Asteroscopus; species Asteroscopus sphinx. The sequence goes on from OX453032.1 coordinate 9,517,993, forward strand.
TACTATTTACGGTTAGTACCTATGCTGATAGTTGGGTTGGTTCACAAAATAAAAGTAGCTCAGCGAGCTATCGAGCGTCCGTGTGGTGCCGGACGTAAAGAATTGCACCACCCTTATCTCTTCTCATGGGTGTCGTAAAAGGCGACTAAGGGATTCACCAGAGGATGGGCAGCAGCGTTCTCTGAGTATTTAACCAATCAACTGCGATCGCCAACCCCCCTGCCAAGCGTGGCGATTATGGCATATCCCCTCTTAATTGGGGGAGGCATATGTCCAGCAGTGGACGTCTTTAGGCTGTAATGATGAGCTATCGAGCGAGCTATACTTGGAGTTTCTTTGAAGGATAAAATCCGTAACGAGATTATCCAGAGAAGAACTGGAGTAACCGACATAGCTTGTAGGATCAGTAAGCTGAAGTGGCAGTGGGATAGCCATGTCTGTCGAAGGACCGATACGCGATAGCCGCTAGAGCAGACGAGTCCTTGAGTGGAGACCGCAAATCGGCAAACGCAGCGTAGGGCGCACCCCAGACAGTTGGATCGACGGCCTGATGAAAGTAGCTGGAGGAGACTGGATTCGGAAGGCAGAGGACCGAGTGTTGTGGCACAACTTGGGAGAGGCCTATGGCTAGCAGTGGACTGCGATAGGCTGAGTTAATTGATGACCTATGCAAACGATGAACGCTTCGTAGTTTGGAGCGACTTTTTTTTTTTGCAGATATGAACGATTTAGGATGGTGAGATGAGCTAAAGTTTCACCGGATATTAATCGGCTACCTTTGTCATAACAATTGCAATACCTAGGCTGTTGCCTAAATTAAATAATTACAGAGTAATAAATTATCCAGTGGCCCCACACTAGACAAGCCAGTCCTGTGGGTGCCAGATACATAGGTTTAGCAGGTTGAAATTACATTAATTGTACTTAATGTATGTCGTGTTCGCCAAACTGAGATGTAAAGATAAAAAGTCACAATAGTCACATGACGCGTTCGCCAAACTGAGACGTGAAGATGAAAACTCATAAAAGACACACCACATGTTTGCCAAACTGAGACGTGTAAGAAAAATCCAAAATAGTTACATTACATCACGTGTTCGCCTAACAGAGACGTAAATATGAAAAGTCACAATAGTCATGATGCGTTCACCAAACTGAGACGTAAACATGAAAAGTCACAATAGGCGCACAATGAGTTTTCTAATCAGTCATGAAGATGAAAAGTCACAATAGCCACATTACTCATTCGCCAAACTGAGACATGGAGATAGAAAATCACAATAGTCATATAATGTGTTCAGAAAACTCGTTGTGCGACTATTATGTTTACGTATAAACATAATAGTCGCACAACGAGTTTTCTAAACAGTCATGAAGATGAAAAGTCGCAATAGCCACATCACGCGTCCGCCAAACTTAGACGTGAAGATGAAAAGTAGCAATAGTCATCACACCACACGTATCATTTCTAAAACACATGATTCAAATTGAAATATAGATTTTTCTTGAATCGATGGCATTAAGGTGAATGCTACAGGGTAGCCCGCGAAATTCATTTTTTTTTGCGTTTTTTGCAAATTGTAGCTCTGTTTTGCGTTTGATACCAATCATAAAATGATTAGCGGTAGTAATAACAATATATCTACTGAATAATACTCATAAAAAATATTAACATAGCTGTATAAGCTGTACAAGCTCGATAATATTAATTTACGACCAAATTATCGATTTTCGAGCTTGTAGAGCTTATAAAGCTAGTTTTATATTTTTTATTAATATTATTCAGTAGATACATTGTTATTACTACCGCGACTCATATTTTGATTGATATACAAAGCGAAACAGAGCTACAAATTGCAAAAAATGCAAGAAATTTTGAATTTCGCGGGCTACCCTGTAGCATTCACCTTAATACAAACAAGAACAGCTGATTGAAAGTTTCCAACCCACGAAATGAGTGATCTTGACTTTCTAAGCCAATGCACGCATTTACTATGCACGCAGAATGCACGTGCCATGAACTAAATTACTGTTTGCTTTCGTACGCGTACAGTTTTAGATAGAAGTTCAAAACATGCGCTTGCGTCGCGTTTGAATAGTAAACACGACAGGTATGCTGACACGACTAGAGAGATTATTAAATTTTAACTTATAGAAAGATTAGTTGTTGTTATGCGTACTTGGAAAAAGGGCTGAATACTTATCATTATGTTATTAATGCCAGCTTTTATTATTTGAAGACTCCAAAACTAGATAATTATAAAATAATCTAATTTAGAGCCAACGACTATACAGTCCAGCCGACACCTGTAGAACATTTTTTTTTTATCATAGATTGTATTTTAAATACCATTTCAATACAGTCTAGTAGTAGTAGTAGTAGAGCTCCTTTGTGAAAGAGCTCCTCCGGGGAAGTACTACCACCGTACCTACTTCTCCGCCAAACAGTGATGCTTGCATTGATGTGTTTCGGTCTGAAGGGTACGGGTGCCGGTGAAATTACAATCACATGAGACTTTCCATCTTCATGTCTCAGTTTGGCGAAACGACTTGCGGTACCATCTAGGCAACAGCCTAGGTGGTATTGCAGTTGTTATGGGCAAAGGTAACCGCTTAACATCAGGTGGGCCTTTAGCTCGTTTCGCCATTCAAAGTCAAAGCTATAAAATAAAAACAGTCTATAAATAAAGGTTTTTATGTTCTACGGGGTAGGACTATCATGAGAGTCTCATCGCCGTTTTCAATATCCTATCTATTTGTCGTAGGAAAATCGGACTAATCGAATCATTGCGAAAATTCTAGGATCAAAAGACCGGATAGGTTATTGGAATCTAAGAAAGGATGGATAGATTCCAAAATATTCGACATTGACCGATGATGTAACGAATGACCGTGACCGCACCGTGACCTTCTATCTAATTAGGCTCTCAATTAAGGTCACCATCAATCAACAGGTTTATGACCCCATGTTACGTTGTCATAAAGTCCAAGCGTGTTAATTAGATTAATTTTATTATTCTTTGCCTTAAACATATCATACATAAGCAGTCCATTATTGTCCCGGGCACGGGCCTCTTCTCTGAATGAGAAGGTTAGGATCTGGTTAGATTCTCAGGCTGAATATCAGTATTTTACACGAAGCGACTGCCATCAGATTCAGACCCCCGCCAGCCAGTTACTGGGGCGGGTTTAAAAAGGCAACATTGAGCAATTTCTTTGAAAATGATTAATTTACCATCCCAGCAGATCATTAGCAATTGCTTTAATTTTTGTAAAATGTTCACGTTTAAAAATGGATCATAGGTACTCAATTCATTTCATATTACGGATAATATTGGTATTAATATTGCCATAAGAAAAAAATTAAAATCTGAACTTTACCCCATTTTTTTGTTTATCATTTTAAAGAGGTTTCTTTATGAATGTGTGTAATAAAAACACAGTTCTCAGCCTTTCTGGCTTCTAACTACCCGATTGCTTAATTTCCGATCCACTTCTCCGTAAAATTCCAGCTTATTGAAATTGGCCTATCAAATTGCCTCCAACCTCAGCTATTTTTTCTCTTTAACTTTATTTTGACAACCTTCTTCGAGATAAATCGAAAATACTGTACTGATCAAATACCTATATGCGAGCAGCGGCCGGCAATGTTAGTATGAAAATCCATATCAGTCCTGTAGCCGAATTGCGTAACTCACTCGCGATCGCAATCATCTGGATTTCAATGTTCATTGCTCTGTGTGTTTTGACAATCCGTCATATTGACAACTACGTACCACGCAATGAATATTGCTGTAATGTCAAAATGAAAGCTGATCAATGTGAATGCATTACACAATTACCCCACTGTTTAGCGGCCAAATAAATACTCATATTTGTCGTGTTATCAAAGAATGAAACGAACTTTTACTCGGAAAAATATCAACCAAAGAGGTTATTTATCAAAGATTTTATTTAAATATTGAAATGCCTCGGCCTACATTTTCGCGTTCGTCCGTCAATGCATTTGTTGCCGGCCGCTGCAGTAATGTACTATATTTTTACACATTTCCTTGCCCTTTAGGCTCAGCCTTTGGGTTATATGTTTTAATAAATGAAGTAAGTACTTATACATCTTGTTTACATTTTGTGTCTTGGTAAAGTCAAAAATAATATAAAGTGTTGCCCTTGACTGAACCGACCAGTCAGTCTGCTCTATAAATGTACCAGGAAATATTAAATAAATAGTTTAAGCCGTAGTATATGTGAAATTATAAATAAACTGTCCACGCGACTGCGCACGCGCAAGTCTAGTCGAGCTGAATTTTACACAGATTATATACCGGGTATCCACTGTAGCGTTTAATGGCTGCGGACGGTATTGGAATTCCTAGGGCGAAAGCGATAGCTGCCGCCTGGCGGCAAGTCTTATCAAGTCTTATCTTATCGTCTTTTGCTACGAGATAAAGCCATCTATCAATCTTATTTATATGTTATGTTGTTCAGGAATAGCAGGGCTACCATTTAAACGCGCAAGGCAACCAAAATTTTATATAGATAAAAAAATTACTTAATGTGCTTTTTTATGCCGGGATTTTGTTATCGGAAGTACTTCAACGTGTGTGATAAAAAAAGGTTTATTTTTTGTATATGAATAACAATTATTTTATTGGATAACCATCAATATGCAAGTAAAATAAATTATTATTCTATTTTTGTACAGTTTTTGACATCTTCATACAATTTTTACGTCTAAATTAGGGTTTAAAGTTGACGAAATTCAAATTTGCCGCCATTTGCAAAAATATTTTTCTACCCTCTTTGTAATTTTTTTGTTTTCATGCAAATTACATGAAAATTGTAAAAATAGGTAGGAAATATTATCGAGATTACGAAACAATAATTTTTTTGTGTAGGTTTCTTATTAAAATATTCAAATATCTTATAAGAAATGCAAGTAGGTACAAAAGGGGCGGGGCCAAGTCAAGTTCAAGGACGCGAACGCCATTTTGATTTTTTTTTTATCAAACGCTTCAGGGAAAACAAAACAAAAACAAAACAAAAAAAAAAAAATTCTTAGACAAACTCAGATGAATCATCTAGAAAAGTTGAGTAGGAACAGATTGTCATGGTATGGACATTATTGGACATGTGATTTTATTTTTTTATTTTGAGGAAAGAGGTAGGGATCTTGAACGCCCCTCAGCCACTGCGACCTGATAAGATCTATTCTGACGCCTCTTGCAGCATTACAGCACTTTCCCAAGCTGCAAGTCAATCATGAAGTTGACTATGACCTTGGGGGAGGAGGATTTGAGCTCCTGCGTTGAGATGACGTGGCCTCCAAGGTGCTGGCTTCTGATGTGGTGCACTGCATCACATTCGCATAGGATATGGATGGGCTTCTCATCCTTTTCGCGACAAAACCTGCTAACTGTGGTACCACTGAGGCCCATCTTGTGAAGGTGTTTATCCAGCTTGGAGTGCCCAGTAAGGGTTCTTGTCAGGATTCTTATCTGGTTCCTGTTCAAAGAAAGCGCTTCTTTCGTAAACCTTTTCTTGAAGCCTACTAGTAGCGCTTTCGAGTGTTCTTGGCCTGGGGATTTTTCCCAAAGGCAAACACTTTGGTATAAAAGTTTGGAGTCAATTTCCTCTGAATTGAAGGCTTTTAGTGCTGCCTGGCTGTCAGAGAAGATGAAGATTCGATGGACATGTGATGCGGAGTAATGAGCGTGCTTTGACAAAAGTTTTATGTATGAATGTGGACGGCTTTATGTATAGAGGGACCAAAGAGAAGATGGATGGATTGTGTGAAAGATTATTTGGATAGAAAGGAAGTGAACACTGAGATATTGACGTCTGATAGGAAGGATAGACTATCCGGAAAAGAACCAGAGTGACCGATATAGCTTGTAGGATCAGCTTGCTGAAGTAGTAATAGACTGGCCATGTCGAAGGACCAATGGCCATTGGAGCAGCCGGCAAATCGGTAAACGCAGCATAGGGCGGACCGACGACCTGAAGAAAGTAGCTGGGGTTTTCCACCTTTTTTCCGCATTTTTTGTCCGCTGTTTGTATTAAACTATGTAGGTACCTACCTATTTTTATATTTTTTATAAAAAAATGCGTGCATGGATATAACAAAAACCGTTAAATTACATACAATGCTAAGTTGTCATAAATGTCCATAAATTATTTAACGAAAATAAATAAGCAAGTTGACAAAATTAAATGTCAGATTAACTGATTGACGAAATGGTTTTGAGAAAAGCGAAAAAAGTGTGTTTTTCCACCTGTTGTCTGCTGTTTGTATGAAACTATTTCCCTTATTGTATATTTTTAATAAAACAATTCGTGCGTGGTTATAGCAAAAACCGTGAAATTACAGACATTGTTCAGTTGTCATAAATATGATGTCAATAAATTATTCAACGAAAGAAATAAGTGGGAAAATTTACAAAAAACTGATTGACGAAACTGTTATAAGAAAAGGGAAAAGAATGTGTTTTTCCACATTTTGTCCGCTATTCTAAAAGTGTCACATCACACTCAAACTAAGTACTTGAGTGTATTTATTAAATAATTTTACTGTACTCTTTGTTCAACAAACAAGCATCCGCTTTGTTTTTAGGGTTCCGTATCCAAAGGGTGCTAACGGCGGGACCCTATTATTCTCGCTACGCTGTCCGTCCGTCCGTCTGTCTGTCACAGGGCTGTATCTTTGTAACGGTAATAGATAACCAGTTGAAATTTTCACAGGATATGTGAAAAATAAAAAAAGTCTAAGTTTTAGACTTTTTTACTTGTAAGTAACCTCGAAAAACATGCATTTTTTTCAACGTTTTTTCATGTTCTATGTTCAAAACGGTGATACACACCAGCAACAAACTCAAACTTGGTCTGATTATAGTGCATACTATGTAGTTTAGCAACAAATACTAAAAACAGGGCAAACATAGACATATGTGGTGGTACGGTCGACCGCAGGTCGGTGGTAACACTTTGACATTAGCAGCATCTTTATTTCGTAAGCAGTAAGGGCGGTTTTCGAATTGACGTGTTACCACTGTCATGCAGTCGACTGTACCTACCTAAGAAAGAGATGCAAAAATTCACATTTCGCGTACGTCGTTGATGTCTTTTGATAAACTCTCGTAAATTAAATCAGTTTCTATGGGATATCAGGTTGATGAGTGTTTCGGAACCCTTACTGCGTGAGTCCGACTCACACTTGGCCGGTTTTTTGTCTTTGATCACCCTTCTTCATCGCGTTCAATTAACTTTAGAAGGTGGTAATTTTGTTTGGCGGACAAGAAGTTTGTTTCTGCCCGTTGTACTGCGGACACGATCGCTACGAACTTGCCGGGGTCTGCCGGGCTATTGATTTGTCCTACGTGTGCGTTGTTGCATAGAAAGAAAGAAAGAAAGAAAAATGGTTCATACTTCATAGAATTTCCTAAGCTCTATTGTTGTGGCAAAGTTGTCCGGTCCTTCATGCCACTATCCGCCGTCTGCCCAGCGCCTAAAACTGCCATTGTACCCAGTTTTGCATATAGAATTTATATTACTAAACAAAAAGAAAACAAAGATATTATGTCAAAAATACCGAACGAACTGTGTAACCTCCCTAGCACGAACAGTTTTGACGTTTGTTTTTGAGTGCCAAGCTCCAGTAGGCGTAGCATGACCAATTCTATGTCTATTCTTCCAAGAGAAGACAAAGCTCTTTCTATACGTCAAGATATCTCTTCTTCTCGAGCATGAGGCGACCCGTCGACTCGGGTTTCTACGTAGACAAAGGGACAGATCTTTTTCCATAGCAACGAGAACGTAGCTAGTGCCGTACAAATTCTACCAAATCCTACCATATTATTACGTTTCGTTATCTAGAAAAAAGGTGAATCGAATAAGTTTTGAAACATTTTGTACGTAATTCAAAGCAACAACAATACGCATTTTGTAGTCATGAATGTCAAGGTCGAAGGATGCGTTTTACAAAGTAGTGATGCGACTCGAGTCCGATTTTACCACTCGTGTCATTCGAGTCATTTTAGTATTTTACTCGAGTACTACTCGAGTGATCGAGCCGTCGAGTCACTCGAGTGGTTCACGAGTCACTCGATCACTCGCCTCTAACGAATCACCTGTCATAATACTTGAATTCATCATTTTTTCATTTTGTCAATAAGTTGAGGCTTAATAAAACGACAAGTTTGAAGTTTTATTTCAATACATCGCCAGTCTTACAAAAATCAACATTTATATATCGAAATTAATATTGTATGCTAATAAAAATGAGCAAATATGGTCTGTTCATAAAACCAAATAACATTACGTTATTTAGTGAGTGACTGGCGAGTGAATCGAGTCCGAGTGGACTCGAGTCGATATTTTTTTCACTCTAGTACGTTTTTATTTGATGTCACTCGAGTAAAAGTGGACTCGAGTCGCATCACTATTACAAAGTAAATTAATATTTTTATGACGTGCAAACAATAAAGTATACTCTATCTACTTTTTGTACCGAGAAAATAAACAGTTCCCGAGGGATGCGTGATAAGGCTTTCTGTGATAAGCCGAAGAAGCCGCGGGCATTCAGCAAATTTTCTTATATATAATCCTACTAATATTATAAATGCAAAAGTATGGATGTTTGTTTGTTTGTCCTTCAATCATGTTCAAACGGATTTGGATGAAGATTAGCACGTAGACCATAGGGTGTGCATTAACATAAAGGAAACCTTTTTATCCCGGGAAGACACAGTTCCCGAAGGATGCACGATAGTCATTCGGTACTTATTACGAATTACACGCGGGCAAAGGCTAGTTTTTGATAATAACTAAGGAGATAGCGACGATAGGAACCCGACATGTTATTATTGTTGTTCAAAAACTCCAATGAAACCAATTCAACAAGAATCTAGTCCTAATAAAACTAAAGAATAATTTTGTCTAGGTCTTATGAGATGTAGACTAATTTCTTCTATTTGAAGAGAAACATGTCTACCCCTAACTGTCAAAAGTAAAGAAAATATGTTCGTCATGCTCGACGTTGTAGACATGTGTCGATCGAAGTATAGAAACATTTCTTTTCTTCATTATTGACATCGGCATGCTACGGACGGAAGAAATCTTTCTACAATACGTCATTTTGTCTATTCTTCCGTCGACATAAGCTTTGTCTACAGCGGTCATGCTACGCCTGCAGGTGTGTCAGTGTGTGTGTGTGACGCCATCCTACTGTGCTGTACTGTGCGCACGCATCGCGGCTTTCTTTTTATCCAGCAGTACAGAAATACAGTAATTATTATTGAAGCTTTAGTTTCATTTACGATTTAAATTGTGGAAAGAAAAAATCGCTGACGAGCTAGTTTTTTCATTTATTTCCACAATTTAAATCGTAGGATTTCGCTTCGTTCGTATGCGTAAATGCGTTAAAAATAATAAAATATTTAGTTTTATTTGTTAGTCAAGACCACACCAGCACACACCTTTGAGCGACGCACTCAAACATATGTAAGCGTTTTTTGAATCAAAAACGCAACAGTTCTATTAAATTTTGATTTAATTTTATACATAATGCGCACTTTGTATCATACAGAGATATGGCTAGTCTTCAAATTAAATGAATATTATGTCTCAAACGAGTATTTCAGATCCAAAGTTCACTTACATTTCGATACATCAAAATGGATCGTGCTAGGACTACCGATGATTTTAGAAATATCACGACAAGTAAACGAGATATGAAGAGGAACACGTGTAGATAATGACGGTCAAAAATTCATAATAATTATGTTTTCTCCCACTTGCTCGGAAATCGGTTCATTATTCAAAAAAAAAGAATACAACAATCGGCTCTTTTCCGTACGCAACGCAATAACAGGCCGGTAATATCCAACAGGACAATAATAGAAATAGCTGGACACTTTTTATTTTTTTAAATTATGCTACTGAGGTTTTTAAGTTCACACTTACATAAATTAGGTGCTTTTAGGTACAAAATACTTATCATTATACAGGCTGAATGCGCATTTTTTTTTTCAAAACTTTGATTATAGAACAAGATCCGCGCACGGACGAATTGGTGTACTGTTGAATTAATTTGTGTTGTGTTTCATCGCAAATGAGAAAAAAGTACTATACAAATCTCGGCCGAAATAGCAATTAACGGCCTCGTTTCGTTAAAAAGGACTCGACTTGCGCCTCGTCCTTTCAAAATCACTTCGGAAGTACTCGGCTTCGCCACGTTTATTTTATTACTCGGCCGTAAATTGCTTCATTTCAGGCCTCGACAGTAATGTACTATTTTTGTTACAATAGGTTTTACAAGTAAATTGTATAAACACATAATTGCATCTCTGTTATTGTTATAATAATGTCTAGCAATATATACCTAAACATCAATCAAAATAATAGCTTCGAAATTATTTCCAGACTGACGTCAATAATATGAAAAAAAAAATTGTCCCTCGGGAACTGTTCATCTTCCCGGAATAAAAAGTAGCCTATATGTTAATCCGGGTTATGTTCTATCTGTATGACAAATTTGATTAAAATCGGTTAAGCCGTTCTTGAGTTATAAATGATGTAACTAACTCGACTTTGTTTTATATATTAAGATTTGAACAATGGGCAACTCAAGGCGATTGTAAACTAAATTTATTATGATATTTTTAAATTCAATTCCATATTCTATATTTGAGTAATATGTTACGATAGTTACATTTTGTTAGATCTATAGATTGTTCGTTTTATTTTATTTTCAACTAGCGGCCCGTCCCGGCTTCGCACGGGTGGACATGATTTTTTTAATGTTTTTAAATATAGCCTATGTTACTCAGGGTGTATGTAGCTTTCTAATGGTGAAAAAAAATTTGAAATCGGCCCAGTAGTTTTTGAGTTTATTCATTACAAACATACACACAAAAATACAAATCTTTCCTCTTTATAATATTAGTGTAGATAATAAAATAGAACCTCATAAAAAACACTGCAATAGTTTTGTCTACCCACAAATGCGTTGGCGCGTCATATCAGTGACGCAACAACACTAATCCATGACTGACATCCCTAAAAATATACTCACTTTTTTACCCAAAATCTTCACGTAATTTTTTTCCCTATCCCTCGTAGACGAGCCAAATTCTACAACATAATGAGAATATGACTTTCTAAGAAACTTGTTGGATTATGTCCAATATTTTGTAGTGACGGTGACGACCACAAAATAAGACAGTACAGAAGGGTCAGTCAAATACAATCACTTCAGCGCAAATCACACACAAGGCGGGTACGGGTCGGGCGCGGGTCAAGTCGTCCCTACGGCGGGTATATTAACCTGTTTTTATGTGGATGACATCACACGAAACGCGGGCGCGGGTCGGGCCAGCGGCGGGTGGAACGCGGGAGCCGCGCGTGTCTCCCGCCACTACAGACAGAGTGCAGGCCGCGCGGCTCCCGCGCTCCATCCGACGCGGGCCCGACCCGCGCCCGACCCGCACCGGTTCTGTGTGTGTTTTGCGCTTTCATCTAGATATCGTGTTGCCGTGAGCTAGGTATACAACTCAGAACAACACAGCATCATGCTGAGTGTCAACCTATTTGCCGCAGCTACGACATGCAAAGTTACTTTTCCTGATGTTACAACTATCACTATAATTCCTAAAATGACGTAAGAAGTTATTATTTATGTACACCTACCGCATGTATTGTTGTGGCAATAAATCATTTTTCTTTCTTTCTTTAACAATAAATAGTAAAGAATAATAAATATAAACGGCAAACATAGAATGTGTAATTGAAATAACTGAAAACCTTTTAAGGGTTCAGTGTACCCATCATTATGAACAACTTTTTCTATGGAACCAACCCTGAAATAGTGAAAAAACGTGAACGCACTATATATTATGTTCGCATAACTCGACAAAATGTAGGCAATAGCTGCTTTTTTTTTTTCGCGATTTCTTGATTGGTCCCATAGTAAAAGTTGTTCATACTGATGAGTACATTGATCCTTTAAGGCCCTACTAGCAGATAATTGGCACCCCCATCAGTAAAAAAAATACTTGCTTATTATTATTTATTTATTATACCATACATACAAAGTAAATACATCAAATTATACTCGCCAAACTGCTGATGCAATTTGTAGGCGTTTTGCTCCACCTTAAATGCTACCTATTTTAATAAATTTTAATCATGATTTATTTTGCTTGTTGTGTACATCATTTCTCGAAAGTTCAGTTTTAACAATTAAAGTAAAAGTAGGTACTGTAAACTACTGTAGTTTAATCAAAAACTATCAGCTCTGTAAAATATAGTTCGCTGTAGTTATAGATAGAAAAATTGCCACAAGTAGCCGTTTTTCGCATTTTTATTATTATTATACTTTATTGTACACACATATACACATTTTTTATTACAGTAGGAAAGCTTATGTACATCGGCAAGCTTAACTCAAAAATGAGTTTTCTTACAGTAAACCTTAGAGCGATAGAGAGATGTTGATATATAATTAGAGGAAAAAAACAAGTGTACAACAGAATAACAAAAATTTTGACTACATTTAACTTATCTAACAAAATATTCACAAGTAAAATAATTATATTAAGATATATATACTTATATACATAAAACTTATATGCATTTGTTCTATCTAAAACTACAGCGAACTATTTTTTACAGAGTTAATAGTTTCTAATTAAACGACAGTACTTCAATTGGTAAAACCCAACTTTTAATAAATGATGTACTCAGTGAGTAATTATTTTTTTACTGATGGAGGTGCGACTTAGCTGCTAGTAGAGCCTTGATAATATACCACATAAATACTATTCAGAGTTGACCTTCTTGCTATATTTCTTTCGCTGTGTCTCCCCACGCGCTATTATAACAAAAGGTGTATAGAAAAATAGTCTGGAAATTGATGATAAATTAGAAAGGTCGACTTTTGTTGGCTTTTCTATTATGAAAGTCTAGAAGTGTTGAGGGCTAGCAACGTCCTTATTACTACCCGACTACGGTAAAGCCAACAGGAAGGGTTTAATTTTAGCAGGCTATATGTATGTATTTGTATAAATTAACCCTTCTATTGTCGACGTCTGTAGTCTAGTGTTTCGAGGATCGGACTGCTGATCACGAAGTCGTGGGTTCGATTCCCACAGGACACCAATATTTGTGTGATGAACATAAGTGTTTGTGTTTGTCTGGGTGTTTCTTATGTATTATAAGTATGTATTTACAACAACAAAAAATTATATATGTATTATATCCATTGTCTAGTACCCATAACACAAGCTCTGCTTAGTTTGGGACTAGATGGTGCTGTGTAAAAATGACCCAAAAATATTTATTTATTTATTTATTGTCAATTATTTAGTAGTACGGCAAAACAGAGTTTTGGTTCAGCCAATTACCAACATAAAAAGGATCTGACTGATCTAAGGTTTGAATTAAAAGAGCCTTTAGTGTTGGTACTGTCGACTGCATGATAGTGGGAACACTTGAATTAGAAAATCACGCTTATAATAAACGATCTCTCTTACTGTTTACAAAATAGAGACACTGTCTATCGTTATGAATTATTTATTGTTGTTTGTTCATTTTTTGAAAAATGGCTTCAATCCTTAAAACATGACGAAACTAGATGGGGCTGTGTAAAAATGTGTCAATTTTTATTTTTTTATATATATATTTTTTTAATTTTTTTTACCTGCATATGAAATAGATGCATTTTTCGCGCACGTTATGTTGATGTCTTTTGATCATCATTTCAGCCGAAAGACGTCCACTGCTGGACATAGGCCTCCCCCAAGCATCGCCACAACGACCGGTCCTGTGCCTTCCGCATCCAGCGGATTCCCGCGACCTTCACCAGGTCGTCGGTCCACCTTGTGGGGGGTCTACCCACGCTGCGCCTTCCAGTACGCGGTCGCCACTCCAGAACTTTACTGCCCCATCGGCCATCCGTTCTGCGAGCATGTCTTTTGATGAACTCTCGTAAATTTAATCAGTTTCTAAAGGGTATCAGGTCGATGTGCGGTAAGGAACCCTTACTGCGTGAGTCTGACTCACACTTTGCCGGTTTTTTTATCCTTCCATTAGGCATACTTAAATAATAAGTCTTACAAAATCTTAATCCTGACCTCCGTTGACCTTGTGATTGTAACCATAATAATATAAGATATCGACGGAACAGGTTTTCCGCATAGATTTGTTTTCGTTGTTAATATACTGCCAAAATTAATATCCAATCTATCCACGATTTACCCTACTAGAGATAGAAATTTGACATATTTTGTATGGAGCTTATGTCAAATTCCTATCTCTAGTAGGGCAAATCATGGATAGATTGGATTGGATATATATAATTTTGGCCGTTAGTTGTTTTATAAGAAACTACTAAATTAAAACATGGATTCGGTTACATGAAATATGGATTTTGATTATTTTATCAAATCAGTAGCTACTCCATTCATCATCATCATCATCCTATATTAGTCCACTGCTGGGCATAGGCCTCTCCAATGGCACGCCACACTTGGGGCCGTGCAATGCAGATGATAGACTCCGTAATCTATCGCCCGCTGACTTCTGTTATTCTTCTGTTTGAGCAGCATCAGGTCGCCATAAAGACGCCTGCGCCTATTCGTCCACTATCGCGGATTTGATCAGCAAGGGAGTCTTCCTCCGATACTCTTTCCGCCGCTTCCTTCTGTGAGATGACGTCCTCGTAGATGGATGCGCTTGCCTCCCAAGCTTCCGACTGTCAGCCATGGCCCTGATCATGGCTGGTAGTGTGATGTCTGCCCCAATTGCTGAAATCAGAGCAAGGAAATCTACTGTCCAAGCAGGATACTATGCCAAGGGTATGAAAGGCTGTGTAAAAGGAGAAAAGCCTTTTTTACGGAGAAAACGCCTACCGCAAGCCACACCACCACTAGAGGCATCGTGGTTATGTGGGGCTCGCACCCACTTGAAACTCCGCCGTGTGCCTACTCTTGCCTTGGATGGATGGGCCACGAGAACTGCAATTCATGACATTCGTAACCCATCCAGTACGGCTCATTCTGGGTCCCTCTTCCTGTACAGACTCTTTTTCAGCGATGTCCGGGCACACTTGGGACATCACCATAACTCAAGAGCCGTGTAATGTGGATTGCGGACGGCAGACTCCCCAGTCTATCACCCGCTGGCCTCTGTTAGGGCGGCATCAGTTCGGCGTAACAACCACTGCCTGCCTCTAATTGATTGGTTTGCAGTCACATGACCACTATGGTAATGAATATAACATAGTGCTGAAGACGTCTAAAGTAGGCACGGGTAGTTCGCGAACGAAAGACAAAAATGAACTAGTTCACTTGCTATGAATCTATCTATCTCTCGTTCCCCCGCTCCAAAAACGTATCTCTGTGTCTGAATGTATCTTCGTATCACGAGTCACGATGGCGACGACTCACCGTCATCCACACCGACCTTACCTAATGTATACAATAAAAACATTCAAAATAATGTAGGTACTACAAAATAAGGAAGGTTTTTGTAATAATAATAATATACTACATAAATTAGTTATGGAAACATGGACGATAACCAACGATTACTTATATTTATGATACGTTTAGTCTTTTTATCAATTTGATTAATACTGTCTTACTAGGTACGGATAAGAAGATAACTGAACACTGAACTGAACTGTGAACACTGAGCTAAATCAACAGCAGAGCTAGAACTACCTCTAACTTATTGAACGAAATGAACTACTGATACAAATGAGTGATACTTTTCAGTTCAGTGATCACTATTAATATAAGAACCAATTATACTCGTGTTCAGATCAAACTCGTTACATCATTTATCTATAATAGTTTCAAGTGCAAACGTGAATGATTTCCTGTTCTATTCCGTGTTTATTATTAGATTTATTGGTTTCCATGTCAATAAATATAACCACAACCACACCTTCAATCCTCCTTGACTTGGCGAAGTAGGTATTGTACACACGGCTACACATCAAGCTGTACAAAACCAGTAAAGGCTGACCTCGCGTTGTAAGGAAAACCTATACAATGCGAGATCAGCTTATACTGGAAATTTACAGCTTGATGTGTAGCCGTGTGTACGTACTAGGTGGTAGGTAGTCAGCGTTGCGTAAATCTAGGTGTATCCGGGTAATGACGAATTACAATTAATTTTAAAGAAATTTCGAACTTTATTTATTTATTTAATTCTTTATGCACAACAGGGTACAAAGGTGGTCTTAACGCCATAGGCGTTCTCTACCAGACAACCGTACGGTAATGCAGAGACAAAGAATAAGGTTGATGCACCAGTAAAGTAGTAAAATATGTTTCGTACTACGGACTTATAATTACATATAATAAAAATAGATAAATACCTATGTAAATTATACATATAATAAAATATAGATATTATACAAACCTACATATATAACTATATATATATATATAATAAACGGTGGGCTGATGATATCATTGAACGAGCAGGGAAAAACTGGTTGACCCTAGGCAGAAAAAGAGAGTCATGGAAGAAGATGGAGGAGGCCTTCACTCAAAGAGGGGGCCATATCCCAGAATCTAACAACTAACCATACTAACAACTGGTAAGTAAGCAAAATTACTAACAAATAACTAATAAAATAAATAATGCAATGTAAATAGGGATATGGCAATAAAAGGCTTTTTATTATTTTTTATTACATATATAACTATAAATATATAACATCAAGATAAATCAAAGTCGAACTTTACCCAAAGAGCTTGGATAATCCTAGGTATACTCGGATCACTGGCGCGGTCCAATGGAGTTCCCGGAGCTCCTCTATTTTGTGCAGAGGATGGCCACCGTGTGGTTTTAGTCGGTAACAGTTCGACATACCCCTCCACCATCCCTAGATGGAGGGTATCCATGAGGATTTCCACCCGAAAAAAAATAAAAAGGTATCCCTGGATAAAACAAGGTTTACCCGTGCTTCTAACATTACCTGTAACATCTATGTTGTTAGTCTACTAACAATGGCCTCTGTTAACGGCAAAAGAAAAAATCGTGAGGAAACCTGCACACTTGAGGTACCAAAGTGTTCTCGTGTGAAGTGTGACTTTACAAATATTTTATGTAAAACTTTTTGTGAATAAATATTCATTTATTTTATTTATTTATTTAAGTTCGGTGGCCTCTTCGTTCTCCTAGTCTTTTCCTAACTATGTCGGTCAATCTAACCCAGTGGGGTAATTGTGTAATGCATTCACATTGACATCAGCTTTCATTTTGAAATTACAGCAATATTCATTGCGTGGTACGTAGTTGTCAATTTGACGGATTGTCAAAACACACGGAGCAATGAACATTGAAATCCAGATGAATGCGATCGCGAGTGAGTTACGCAATTAGGCAGCAGATGCGGCTGAATATCAGTCAGTACTTATTTTAAACGGGGCGACTACCTTGACCCACGCAACCCAGTTACAGGTCAATACCAACATCCTAAGTTTAAACCAGTTGTCAAACCTTCAGGCTTCTGACTACCCGTAACGACTGCCAAAGATATTTTTATAACAATCCAGGACTGCTAGCTTAACGCGCTCTCTGACGCACGGAGGGGTCTCGATGTGCAACGAAACGGTCACCCATCCAAGGATTGACTGCGCCTAGTGCAGCTTAACCTCACAGATCTTGCAATTTACGTGGTTATTAGCCACGAGCCTCTCTGTTGACTGACTGAGTTGACTTAACTAGTAATTAACTAAATTATCTAATAATTAGTACGAACTAGCAGTGGCGAAGGGTCCATATAACACGATTCCCACTGGCTTCCCTTTAGGAATTGGTTAAATACAGATCAACGACATTTCTATGCTAATTTATTGTTCCAATGTACAAAAAAAAAGTTGTTTAATTGTTTTTTTATTTTACTAAAGTGCGATCGTAGCTATTTTAGGATTTTTAGTTACCTACGGCTTCCCTTCTGAAAGTATTTGATTCACCCTTCGCCACTGCGAACTAGTAAATATTTTAGTAATAAAAAAAAAACATGGCCAGTCTGGGGACCGCCGGCGTCGTCAGGAACGAAGTTTTGACCGATTCATTATAATACTCAATTTCTCAACTGACGCTTGATGTTCTCTGCCATCTATGCTTGTATTACGCATAAATGGCAGCGAACATCAAGCGTCAGACTGAGATACCACAGAGCCTACGTTCAATCCCCAGTAAAACATTTAAATCTGATGTGACGTTACATTTTCTCCCGAATCACACCAATCTACACCACCACCTACCTATTTGACGACGTCTGTGGTCTAGTGGTTCGAGTGTCGGACTGCTGATCACGAAGTCGTGGGTTCGATTCCCACAGGACACAAATATTTGTGTGATGAACATAAGTGTTTGTGTTGGTCTGGGTGTTCCTTATGTAACATAAGTATTTATTTACAAAAAAAAAAAGAATATAAGTATTATATCCATTGTCAAGTACCCATAGCACAAGCTCTGCTTAGTTTGGGACTAGACGGTGCTGTGTAAAAATGTCCCAAAAAATATTTATTATTGATTTATTATCGCAAGCCGAGAAAGGAACTTCGTTCCAATAAAATCTCTTGAAGATCTGAATTTGTTGCCGACCTTTATTAGATACAATCTTAGATTAACAATTGTTGATCGAAGGATACAATAGATTCGTTGGCACTATAATTTTGCATAACCAGTCAGGCAGGCATCGAACGTGTGTTTCTATGAATATGTATAGGAATATTAAAATGTGCAATCAACTGTTTTTTAATCTTGATTGACTTGACACATGCTTTCCGATAGATGTGTCTTTGTAATGAGGTAAAAATTGCTGTGACTATGTTTTGGTTATTCTACTGTAAAAATATGTATTTAAAATAAAAATAAAAAATCAAGTCCCAAACAGCACGCTACACTGTAAAAGATAATGACATTATGAGTGATTACTGCGTGTATCGAAACGATTTTAATTAATTAAAAACATTAAAAATTGTACGGTAGATTAAAATATATTTTTTAAATATATGTAAAGACGCTTGTCGTCTTAGTCTTCCTGTTACAACGAACGCTGCAAAGCTTTTGAATCGTCCGGAAAACCTTTTTTTTTTTTTACATAATGATAATATCTCAAGCCGTGCGAAAAAGATTATCCAGTCAGCAGGTTGGTAGCAGGGCGGACTGCCCAGGGTGCGCCGGACGATCAATTAAATATCGTCACTCGTGGAGGCTCTTTTAATGCACCCCATTTATATATTATGCGATGTAATCCGGTTAAACCTGTTTTATCATAATAATATGTATTTATTTATTTATTTATACTATGCTGTGTAGTACCAACACCTTCAAATACATTACATACATATACAAATACATTACAATATTAAACAATCTATGTTAACGGGACTTTTTGCGTACATACAAATCAAAAATTTCAACTAACCTCGAAAATAAAGCTAAAAGGTTTGTTGTGATTTATTATTATTTATTTGCACGAAAAGTCCCGTAACCATAGTTTAATATGAGTGAAATTCGCATAGTTTAAAAACTTCTAATATTTAACAATGTTATGACAAGATTAGTAGGTATGGTCGACCGCAAGTCAGTGTTAACAGTTTGACACTGACAGCGTCTTTATTTCGTGAGCAGTAGAAGCGGTTTTCTAATTCAAGTTTTACCATTGTTTTGCAGTGCAGATGATAACAAGGTACAGTTGCCTTGTTATCATCTATGTGCTCATCCTAAAGTTTTAATATTGAAGTGCTTTATAAATACCCCTTGGGAAACTTAAGTTACATCGTCATTGCCCACGGCTAAAGCAATAATTTAGAGCTTATCAAATAAATTCCCCACAGCGGCTATACAACCTTCACTGACCCAGACTAATTAAACAAATGCATCCATATCACGCAGCTGTCTAAGTTTTAGCCTATAACATTCGAACCAAATTTTTGCTAGATGCCAGATTCCAGAGAAGATTTAATATCCTAAACTCCCTCCTTATTACACACGTGACTTATTATAGGTAAACCACATATTAATATGAATACAATAGCATAATAAAATGTTAACACATGTTAACTGTTTCATGTTCAAAACACACTTGATATGATATGACACAAGCTTTCCGCACGACGTGACTTTGTAAGAAGGTAAACAATAAATTGTTATCAACTTACGGTAATGTATTTCTATTCAAATTACTTTGAAGTTATTATGTATAAATTTGAATTTATAATCGTGTTTGTGTTAAATTGTTTAGATGTTTATGTAAAGAGAAATTGGGTTTGATAGGTTGTTATTGCGCAAAATATTATCTAAACTAAGAGTAATTTGTTGAATAATGATCACCTACATGGGTGAAAAATAGAGACTACTCTTGCAGCCACAAGAAAAGGATTTTATTTATTCTACTTCCTACTAATATTATAAATGTGAAAGTTTGTGAAGATGTTTGGATGTTTTAAACTCAATCACGCTGAAACTGCTGAACAGATTTGGATGAAGCTTATCACATAGATAGAACATAACTCGGATTAACATATATGCTATAGGCTTTTTATCCCGAGAAAATAAACATTTACCGTGAGATGCGTGGTAAGTTTTTCTGTGATAAGCCGAATTATATGCGGGTAAACCCGTGTATAAGTTATAATATAAACCCGTATATGTATACTAATATTATAAAGAGGAAAAATTTGTATTTTTGTGTGTATGTTTGTAATAAATAAATTCAAAAACTACTGTGCCAATTTAAAAAAAAAAAATCACCATTAGAAAGCTACATTCACCCTGAGTAACATAGGCTATATTTTCATGTCCACCCGTGTGAAGCCGGGACGGGCCGCTAGTTAGTTATAAATACTGTTATTCAAATTACATCATCATTACAGCCGAAAGACGTCCACTACTGGACAAAGGCCTCCCCCAATTAAGGGGGGGATATGCCATAATCGCCACGCTTGGCAGGCGGGTTGGCGATCGCAGTTGGTTGGTTAAATACTCAGAGAATGCTGCTGCCCATCCTCTGGTGAATCCCTTAGTCGCCTTTTACGACACCCATGAGAAGAGATAAGGGTGATGCTATTCTTTAAGTCCGGCACCACACAAATTAAATTACAAATCAAATCAAATCAAATTACATAAAAGCTATGAATTACAATTTAACGTGAAAAATGCGTAAGAACCGCCTATATGAAGTAGACATATTTAAATTGTTTCAATAACAAATCCCTTCGTCTGTCCGGACAGTAAATTATAAAACGTTTTAAGGAAAGAAGACCACTTTTCCTCCTATTTAGTGATTATACTAATATCATCGTTTACCTTAACAACCAATTTGTTTTGTATACAATTTTTGGAAAACGTATTCAATAAAAATATAACTCATGTGGTTACTGCTCTTGGGAATTTGCTATCAGAACCTAAACTATTCATAATTTAATCCTGGCTTTTCCTTTGCGGTCAATCTGAAGGATATTTAAATATATAACCTATATAATTATTAGCAGAATGTGTCTTCCTTAAAATTGTTGATAAAAGTTGATTACTGTTTGTTTTCCTATAAATAAATATAGTAGTAAAATGTATGGTTAATTATCAATAAAGGAACAGACACATCATAATCAGTACGTAAGTCTATTTGTGAATATAGGCTTCTTCAGAGAGACTGCATAATGCAAAATACTGTGTAATTAGAGCTACGGGGAAAACTGACAGACGTATAAACATTTCAGATTAATTAACCTATTAATAAATATGTTTGGGACATTTACATTACACAGCACCATCTAGTCCCAAACTAAGCAGAGCTTGTGCTATGAGTACTAGACAATGGATATAACACTTATATTATTTTTTATACATAAGAAACACCCAGACCAACACAAACACTTATGCACATCACACAAATATTTGTGTGATGTACATAAGTGTTTGTGTTCGTCTGGGTGTTTCATATGTATTATAAGTATGTATTTACAAAAAAAAAGTATATAAGTATTATATACATTGTCTAGTACCCATAGCACAAGCTCTGCTTAGTTTGGGACTAGATGGTGCTGTGTAAGAGATGTCTCAAAAATATTTATTTATTTAGTCGAACCCACGACCTCGTGATCAGCAGTCCGACGCTTGAACCACTAGACCACAGACGTCGTCCATTAATAGATCTTTGTGCCCAATATCTTCTCATGGGTGTCGTAAAAGGCGACTAAGGGATTATCTTCTCATGGGTGTCGTAAAAGGTGACTAAGGGATTCACCAGAGTATGGGCAGCAGCGTTCTCTGAGTATTTAACCAACCAACTGCGATCGCCAACCCGCCTGCCTAGCGTGGCGATTATGCCATAACTGCTTGGGGGAGGCCAATGTCCAGCAGTGGACATCTTTCGGCTGAAACATGCTGGCAAAGGTCATTCGGTTTTTGTTTCCCTCGTTTTTAGGGTTCCGTAGTCCCAAGGAACCCTTATAGTTTCGTCATGTCCGTCCGTCTGTCCGTCTGTCCTAATCCTTTACAGCTTAATAACTTCTACAGTTATAAACATAAGTAAATGAAATTTTGTTAAAAAATAGAATAGATATAGATCTTAATTTTAAAAGAATAAAAATATCATGATTACGTATTTTAGGGGTGGCGCCCATACATGTGAAATGGGGATGAAAACATTTTTTTCGCTGCACCCCCTCGTGTGGGGTATCATTGAATAGGTCTACTTAAATGAAGGTAATGTTTCATACATCACTTTTTTATCAGGTGTACCATCTGCGAAATATAGCCTGCCAAAGTGGCTTGCAATGTCCCCCCCCCTGCCATTTCTAAAATATGCCATGTAGAAACTTATAATCTTCCACATTGATAGACCTTTGTAAAAACTCTCTTTTAAAATTATTTCGAGCATATTGTGATTATAATTTTTTGAGTTATAGAGAGAAAACTGAAAAATACTTAAAACATCCTAGTTCAAAGGTCATTGACCTAAGAGAAAAATGATAATAGCAAATAATGCTCCTTTAGCTACTTTCTATTTGAAAAAATCACAAAAAGTAACTATGTGTTATGTTGACGACACACTTCTTAAATTTGGCGCCATCTAGCGGCGTCTAACAACACTCTCTGAGTCGCCAATGCTGCTGTCAAGTGCCGTCTATTGCATTTGGCACTGTATAGCGTCATCTAGCGGCTACTGACAACACTCTCTGAGTCGCTAATGCTGCCGTCTATTGCAAAAACTAAAATAGTCATGATTAATATTCGATTTGATTTGTTTGTAACACCTACTTAAGGAACCCTATAATACTGAGCATGGCCCGACATGCTCTTGGCCGGTTTTTTAATATAAGTTAATTAATAAGTTTAATAATATCAGTTTCTACGCTCCCGCAGAACAGACATCTTTATTCATAGTAATTGACACATTTTAAAGTATTAAGTAGGTACGTACCTTATCCAAAATTTTCACAAAAAGCTGTTTTTGTTTACGCGAATATCAAAGAGTGACCTCAAGAGGTGTGGTATTTTTTTAAAATAAATCTATTGTGTGAACAGCTTTTTCACACTTACCGTAACAGGTTTGCAAGAAGTAATGTTGGCTTAAACATACGTTTGTGTACGGATTTAACACATCTCATGACCAATAATAATAATTGTATAAGTAAACAACTTATCTTTTTCATCCTGGGGCTTACGACCTATTGCCAGTGCTTGGAGGTACTTTATAAGCAAAAAGGTAAATGGCGACTTGGTGCTTACCCTGATATATGCTGAGTTTTCAAAGTAATAGACTTGTAAATCAGAAAGTAAATAATGATTTTAGGTTTTCTCGATAAATACACATTATAAATAAAACAAGTTTGTTTTATCAGAAAGCAAGTATGTAGTTATTTTCAGACCTCCAAAATTTTCAGGTTCCATGTAAGTACTTTACGTTGTTGCCCCTATAATTTATAGATGGATATAACATAATAACCATCAAAAAGCCTCTTATCTATTCCAATGAGAATGGAACTAGTTTGTATTCGGTGAAACTAATTCGGGCTATAATCGTCATATTCTGAAAGTGTTTCATTTACGCCCAAGTATTCAAATGACTCTGATTCAATGATAAATAGAAAACCTCAAATTTTAATTTTTCATTTATCTTTAACAGATCAAATATGCATCCGAACCGACCCTTTTTCGGGTCGCACTCGGACACCTCAGCTATTAATATAAAGAATATGGTAAGATGCACGTTGATTTCCCTAGATAATGTGCATTTTGTAACCTCCGCTGTACAAAGTTCTTTCTTTCAACCTCCTTTATGTTAACTCCCTAATGACTTGTTCTGACTAATAGGCTTACTTTTGTTTTATGAGTCAAGTTTTGTGATTGAACTGTGGTCAATCATAGCTTTGATTCTCATACACTACCTTCTGATATACACTTTCAGTATTCATAATTTCTTAAAAGTAAAACCATTTCCATCTTAAAAGCTATGGTTGATCCGTTCGAGCCAAAAATAATCATGGACTGGTAAAACGCAAGTATTCCAATGAAGTCCATTTCTGAAAATATTCTTCTCTGTGCTGGACTATTCGCTTTTCTATGTTGTATGAGAATGAATTGTAAGTCTGTCCGTTTAATAAAATAATTCATTTGTACTTAGTTAACGTTATTAGTAAAATATTGTAGGGTTTCAAACGGTGCACGTTTCTTTTATGCTGAATGCAAAATACATTGTGAAATTATACGTAAACCATTATCACAAAATATCTAATAGTACTAACGTACAGAACGGCCACTCATCGCCCCCCGCCAATTTAAGATTCCTCGCCCGCGCCCCGCACGCACACGCAGTCTGACGGAAATTGGACTGCAAGATTGCAATGGATGTCAATCGCCAGTAGCTATACAAGCACGCCATCTCTGAGAACTACTGAGAAGCGCTTGGTACCCAGTCGGCATTACGAGCGGCGAACATCCCTAACCTACACATGTGTGTGCGTTCGTATACAGACGTAATCTTGTGTATGTAGGTGGTGCTAGAATTTATATTGTATTGAGTGGCCGAGGTGTGCCATTATGGTCGCCACAGCTTCTTTTTCTTAATCGTATAGGGAGACTTTATTTTACTTCCGCAGAATGTTGAAAATGTGCTCCAGCATTCTCTTGCTAATTGTTTTCAGTTTAGTTCAGGCCAAAGTACAAAGTCCATTGAAGAACAAAGTGGGAGAACCAACAAACAGTCAATATTGTTGTAATCAAATCATATTAGCTTTGCACGTGTCTGTAAGAGGAAATTTCCAGCGTAGTATTGAGAATGCGTGCAACTTCAGAGCAAATTGCAATGTCTATTGATGGATAAAGTGCGGGAAATTTAAATGTATTAATAGTCCAGCAAACAGCCAATATTGTTGCAGGTGAATCATATTTCCCATGCACGTGTTAGTATGAAGTGCATTCCAGCGTAGTATTGAGAATGCGTGCAACAATGCACAACATTTTTGTAAAAAACACTGACACGGAATAGTGTAACTCTAAAGCTACATTACCAAAAGCACAAGAATGCAACAGCCATACATTAAATAATTTGTAGCATAAATCATAGCTCTTTTCCCATAATTCAAATTTTCATAACCGAAAACAATATTAACAATATTACGTAACCCCGCCTCTACAAAGTTATGTCATGTAGTCGTTGATTTATTTCGTTTAATAACACTAAAATGCCGATCGAAAAATAAGTGCGTTTTCAGCCTTGAACTCTGATTTGCGAATATTAATGAATAAAATTCATTTGATTCATATAATATTTCGAAACAAAAAATAAACGGAATAACTTAAATGTGGTTCCCTGTACAGGATTTATGTATGAGTTGCCTTTAAAAATTAAACGAGCATGTAAAAATAAAATATCCTAATTTTATTAGAGAAGATGGTTGGCAGCTACCACCTGTTTAGAACCCAGTCCTAAAAATAATCAAGTCCCAAACAGCACAGCAGATATTGTGAGTGATTACTGCGTGCATCGAAACGATTTTAATTAACAATATTGTACGGTAGATTAAATTTTTTTTTTAGAAATATCTTTAAAGACGATTGTCATCTTAGTCTACGTGCGACCACGAAATGCTGCAAAGATTTCGAAAAGTCAGGAAAACCAATTTAAATAATATACGCGATTTAATCCGGTTAATCTTTGTTTTATTATAATGTGTAGTGATCGCGAAAACCTAAGTTATTAAAATATCCTAATTAAAAAGAGGTTACATGGTAAATTGGTAGTTGTGTAGACTGTCCTCTCTTTGTGTGTTATGAACGGTAGTTAGTGGTCGAGATGTGTTAATGGGCCGAATATGCTATGGATTTATGGTAATCTATAGGAGATAGTAATAACGCTAATGCTAACAGCATGTGGTTGTATTTCCTGTAGCAACTGAGCTCAATCTAGACATGCTATTTAGATTATAATTTGCATTTATTAACGGAGTTTAATGGATGTGTATGTTTATCATCCCACGTATGTTTGTTTGTATGACGGTGATGGGACTCCTAATGCCTTATTGGTCCGCCTGGTATGAACCATTTTTGGGCAAAGACCTTTGCACAATCTAGCATTAGTTTATAATAAAACGAACTTTAACCGGATTATATCGCGTATATTATTTAAATTGGTTTCCTGACGTTTCGAAAGCTTTGCAGCGTTTCGTAGTCGCAGGTAGACTAAGATGACAAGCGTCTTTACGGATATTTTTAAAAATATATTTCAATCTACCGTCATGTCTACATGTCTACCGTACAATTTTTATTAATTAAAATCGTTTCGATGCACGCATTAATCACTCACAATATCATTATAGGGTGCATTTTAAGAGCCTCCACGAGTGACGATATTTAATTGATCGTCCGGCGCACCCTGGGCAGTCAGCCCCGCTACCAACCTGCTGACTGGCTAATCTTTACACCACGACATGAGCTATTATCATTTTGTAGCTCATGTCGACACGACAGAAGAAGATTATCAATATTATTAGAATTAGATTGCAATGTTTATGTTTTAGTAGTAGTAGAGCTCCTTTGTGAAAGAGGTCGTCCGGGGAAGTACTACCACCGTACCTACTTCTCCGCCAAATAGTGATGCTTGTATTGCTGAGGTTCGGTCTGAAGGGTACGGGTGCCTGTGAAATTACAATCACATGAGACTTTCCATCTTCATGTCTCAGTTTGGCGAACCGACTTGCGGCACCATTTAGGCAACAGCCTAGGTGGTATTGCAGTTGTTATGGTAACCGCTTAACATCAGGTGGGCCTTTATCTCGTTTCGCCATCCTGTACTATAAAGAAAATCTTGAGTTTGTAAACATGAAAGCAACTTTGGCTGTTTGTCACCTTTTCACGACTAAATCACTAAACTAATCGAAATGTAAGGACATAGCCCATTCTCTTAGGAGCTTTAGGCCCCTCAAAAGAAATTGCTATGTCACGGCGGTTTTAGTCTTATTTTGTAGACCAAGAATTATCTTTTATTATTCTGCAAACGATTTTAATTTTTTCACCCTGATTTAAGAGAAATCTAATTTTTTCCAAGTCCTTAACTGATTGATAAGTACGCTCCGTGCATCGTTGAGCGATATAACTGAACGCACCCATAAGGACATCCAGAGACACCATGTATGGTGTTGCAATACATAATTATTTTGTTAATCGATTTTTGAAATCGATTTTGTAGTATTTTTTAAATAATAAGATTGCAAGCTTTTAAGTTTTTGGGTGTATTAATTAATATCGATTTTATAAGTAATATTTCAGTTAATTTAAAATGATTATAACAATATTTACAATAAATGCATAGGTATTTTAAAAAAGATTTCAAAAATATGTTTTGCAATTTCTTTTGATTTGACGTCATATGAGTGATTTTTTATCATTTTTAACGGATTTGCGCATGAGAACCGAAATCTAAAGATATAAATTGTGGAAAGAAAAAATAAGAAATCAATCAATCAAGATAAGTCTAGTATAATAGCATCTGAAACACAGTAAAAGTGAATTCATAGAAGTATCGCTATTTAGAATCGATTCCGATTATTTGTGGAAATAGTCTGATATCTGGCAACATTTTCGTTCGGTTTGAATGGAGGATATACTTATGATTCAGTTTAATACATATTTATTATGTTTTTTAATGCTAGGGTGAAAGAAATGTTGATAAAGAACACATAAACATGAAAAAATAAGACATAATTTTTGAATAACATACAGTTTTGACATGGCGCCAAAAATGGGCCCATCTGTGGGCATTGTCCTTTGGCAAAGAAGTAGCCTGGGACCTGGAAAAAGACATAAGCTTCTCTGTATCCCGGGAAGTTAAATTTCCAAAGCATACAACTTAATGTATTTCTGTAAATAATAGTACATTATTGTCGAGGCCTGAAATAAAGCAATTGACGGCCGAGTAATATTTGAAGGACGGACGAGGCGAAGCCGAGTACAGCCGAAGTGGTTTACACAACAACCCTTTTTAACTTAACAAGGCCGTTAATTGCTATTTTGGCCGAGGCTTGTATAGTACTTTTCTCTCATTTGCGAGGAAATAATACCTATCCAAATTAATTCAACAGTATCTAGCTAGGTAATTTTCATTCGCGCCAATTTGGCCGCGCGTGGTTCTTGTTCTATTTTCAAACTTTTGAAAAAAATATGCGCATTCAGCCTTTATAATAATTAATATCGTGTATTTAAAAACACCAACGATCGCCAACCCGCCTGCCAAGCGTGGCTATTATGGCATATCCCCCCTTAATTAGGGGAGGCCTATGTCCAGTAGTCGACGTCTTTCGGCTGAAATGATGATGATGATGATGATTTAAAAACACCTATTTATGTGTTTACTTATAAATCCTCTATAGCATGATAAAAAAAGCTGTCCAGCAGTTTATATTATTGTCGTCTTGGAAATTGCTGGCGTGTTATTTCGTTGCGTACGAAAAAAGAGCCGATTGAGGTTTTTTTTAAAATAATGAAGCAATGTCCGAGCAAGTGGGAGAAAACCTAATTGCATGCGTGCGAAGTGGCGGCCAGAAGCCATGCGTGTGAGTATTTCACAAATCAGTTTTCAGCTCTCGGTCTTCACTTCCTAATTTCTCTCAATCTGACATGACAAATAATCGTGCAAACCAGGTCCAAAGTCCATTTTAAATTCTGCGAAATTCGCACAAAGAGAAGATATGGCACACGAGGCACTCGAGTATTGTCCTTAGTGATGCGCGTTGGAAAAATTGGAGTGTTGCCAGAACAACGTTTATTATGTTGCCAAATAAACTAGCAACTCTGTAGTGGTGTTACTCCGATTATGTTTAGTGGGATGGTGATTTGTTGATGGTTCATCATCATTATCATCATTTCAGCCGAAAGACGTCCACTGCTGGACCTAGGCCTCCCTCAACACACACAACGACCGGACTTGCGCTTTCCGCATCCAGCGGGGTAGCCATCCACATTGTGGGGGGCTACCCACGCTGCGCCTTCCAGTACGTGGTCGCCACTCCAGAACTTTACTGCCCCATCGGCCATCCGTTCTGCGAGCAATGTGCCCCGCCAACTGCCACCAATTCTTCGGGCTATGTCGGTTACCTTCGTTCTTCTCCCCCGAATCTCCTCATTTCTCCTACACCTGATAAAAGAGTAGTGTGTGAAACATTACCTTCATTTTAGGAAACCTATTCAATGATACCACAGACGAAAGGGTGCAGCGAAAAAAAAATTTCATCACCTTTTCATATGTATGGGCGCCACCCCTAAAATACATAATTACGTTGTTTTTATTCTTTTAAAATTAGGATCTATATCTGAGCTATTTTTGACCAAAATTACACTTGCTTATGTTTATAACCGTAGAACTTATTAAGCTGTAAAGGATTAGGACAGACGGTCAGACGGATAGACGGACAAACGGACGGACATAACGATACTATAAGGGTTCCTTGTACGGTAAGGTACGGAACCCTAAAAAACACCATGGTTGTTTTAGTCGGTAAGAGGCCGTCACTTGCCTTCTCGGTTCAGAAGGCGTCCATGAGGATTTCACGACGTAAAATTTCTACAGTGTTCTGCCTGCCTGCTACGTCCGGCACCACACGAAGTTTCAAATAACTTGGTGATAATGTAAAGGTTCTAAAGTTGGTATTCTACCAAGCGCTAAATAAAACTTAGCTCTGCGCTTTGGTCCTTTGCTCGTTTTGAGCTATAAAAAGTCTTATTTTATTGTTTCTAAGTATACCGAGTTTGAGTTTAAATATAATTTTAGTTCGGAAAGAAATTTAATTAAATACAAAAACAAAAAACTCTGAAGTCTTCACCGAGTGTCCTTCAAACCTTGTTGCGCTTATTAAGAATTCCATTATAAAATTTTGGAAACAAACTTAAGGCGCATGTAGCAGCCAAGTGGCGCACCCATCAGTAACATAACATAACATAACATCACGCCTGTATTTCCCCGAAGGGGTAGGCAGAGCTGTAATAGTACACCCACATTTCGCCAGTTATGTTATAGTCCCATGTAATAGGGGGCGAGCCTATTGCCATCAGTAAAATATAAAATTCGTTTTTAACCATTGGAGTGCGAAAAACGGCCACTTCTGGCACTTTTTCTACCTACAACTACCGCAAACTATAATTTACAGAGTTAATAGTTTCTGATTAAACTACAGTCAGTACAGCCTGTACTTCAATTGCTAAAAATTGGGATGCATCAAAAGAGCCTTCACGAGTGACGATATTTAATTGATCGTCCGGAGCACCTTGGGCAGTCAGCCCCACTACCAAACTGCTGATTGGCTAATCTTTTTCCCACGGCATGAGCTATTATCATTATGTAGCTCATGTCGACATGATAGAAGAAGAATAGCTAAAAGCGAATTTTCGATAAATGATGTATTCAGCGAGTAACTGTGAGTTTGCACTGACGAAACATTCACATAAAAACATGTTGAAAAGTCAGTTTTCTGTCAATCTATCGAATCGCGGTCGCATTATCACACAACTTGTTAAAACGAAACTTGTTTGACATTTCATAGTCTATTGACATGTTTCACAATTAATTTCGATACACTTCAAAGTATCTGCTTTCGGCCATACATGTTTACCGACCTCATTGGATAATATAAAAAACGAGATTTATACTAGTTTTGACACATGATTAAGCATCAGTGCGAACGTCAGCCGTGACAAATCTATAGACAAACATGTCAATGTATAAGTTTTTAGTCAGTGCAAACACAGCCAACAACAAATCTTGAAATCTGTCAAAGAATTTACCCAGTTTTCTGCAGTGCGGACGTAACAATCAACAAAACAAGTTGTGACATTAGTTTCATATGACAAGTTTCGAGACATTACATGTTAAATGTTTTTTGGTGCAAACCCACAGTAATAATCTTTTTACTGATGGGGGCGCCACTTGGCTGCTAAATGCGCCTTAATAAAAATATGGTAATGACGGTGTTGACAGTTGCCCTTCAGATGTAATAAATGTTACCTCAATATTCTTTGGTATATTTGTTTATCTGATAATTATAATAATGTCATTAAAAATTAAAATCGGCCAAGTGCGAGTCGGACTCGCGCAGTAAGGGTTCCGTACCTCTCAAAGACCTGATACCCTATAAAAACTGATTTAATTTACGAGAGTTTATCAAAAGACATCAACGTACAGTGCGCGAAATATGAATTTTTGCACGAATTTCTTACGCAGGTACTACCACATATGTCTATGTTTGTCTTATTTTTAGTATTTGTTGCTAAACAACATAATATGCACTATAATCTAACCAAGTTTGACGCTGGTATATATTACCGTTTTGAAGATAGAGCAAAAAAAGATAGGAACAAAAACGTTGAAAAAAATGCATGTTTTTTGAGGTTTCTTGTATGGGGGACCCCCTTTGGTTTTAGACTTTTTTTTGTTTTTAGTATTTGCCGTGATACACCTTATAGCAACACAATTTCTGAGAAAATTTCAACCGGTTACCTATTACCGTTCAAAAGATACAGCCCTGTGACAGACAGACGGACGGATGGACGGACGGACGGATGGACGGACGGACGGACGGACGGACGGAAGGACGGACAGCGTAGCGAGAGTAATAGGGTCCCGTTTGGCACCCTTCGGGTACGAAACCCTAAAAACTAGTTGATAAAATAAAGAGATATTGATTCACTACTTCGCTATATTTGTTTGTTCGGCATCAAAACATAATATTCTTAATTTTTATCAGTTTCGATAATTATGCAATATTTTTTGTTCTTTTAAATTACCCAAAACGTTACCTTTAAGTGGTTCTAATGGACTATATCAGCTTTATAAAATTGTTCTCACCTGGTTGATCTAATTCGGAGGTGAACAAAGTACACCAATTAATTCCACTATGTTCACCCAAATGATATCACCTAGGTGAACATAGTGGAATAATCCATTTGAGTAAGCATATAGTCTACATTTAGCACTTAATCCTAGTTCTTCTATTCTAATTTTTTATTTCAAATCAACCTAATTACAGGCACTTTTGAAACGTCAGGCTCTAGTTGCACAGTTCCAAATTGTGGGTTCTATGGAGAAGAACCGGCAAGAAACTCCATGGATATTGCTGACCCTTGAAGTTCTTTTTTTATTCGTGGCTACCACAACAGTCTAGCCTAACACTTAGGGTGTTGTGTAACACTTACTTGTACTTATATCTCAATCAAAATATCCTAAGCCGAAGTCGAGCAGCAGTGCATTATAGCTAGCAAGAGGTCTAGAATTATTTTTCCCAGCCTACTATCCCACTAAGAAAAAGGCTACGACCTGTTAAAGAGAACTCCGTTTATAGTCCTTTTATATCATCACTTAGCCCCCGCTACGCTTTCAGCAAGCAAGAGGTCTAGAACTATCTTTCCCAGCCTATCAACTTAGCCTATCGCAGTCCACTGCTGGACATAGGCCTCTCCCAAGTTGCGCCACAACACTCGGTCCTCTGCCTTCCACTAGCCACGTTCTAGCCACGTTTTTCAGGTCGTCGGTCCACCTGGCGGGGGTGCGCCCTTCGCTGCGTTTGCCGATTCGCGGTCTCCACTCAAGGACTCGTCTGCTCCAGCGGCCATCGGTCCTTCGACAGACATGGCCAGCCCACTGCCACTTCAGCTTACTGATCCTACAAGCTATGTCGGTCACTCCGGTTCTTCTCCAAATAATCTCGTTTCGGATTTTATCCTTCAAAGAAACTCCAAGCATAGCTCGCTCCATAGCTCGCTGAGCGACTTTAAATTTGTGGACTAGCCCAACTGTCAGTGTCCACGTCTCGGCGCCGTAAGTCATGACAGACAGGACGCACTGGTTGAAGACCTACCAACCCACCATACCATACCATCCCAGCCTACTATCCCACTTAGAAAAAGGCAAAGGTAAACTTGGCGAACTGTTAGAGAGAATTCGTTTGTAGTCCTTTTATATCATCACTTAGCTCTCGCTACGCCTTCAGCAAGCAAGAGGTCTAGAACTATCTTTCCCAGCCTACTATCCTACTAAGAAAAACCGGCCAAGAGCATGTCGGGCCATGCTCAGTATTATAGTGTTCCTTAAGTAGGTGTAATTACAAACGAATCAAATCGAATATTAATCATGGCTATTTTAGTTTTTGCAATAATCGGCAGCATTCGCGACTCAGAGCGTGTTGTTAGTAGCGCCATCTAGCGATAAAAATACTTTTTGTGATTTTTTCAAATAGAAAGTAGCTAAAAGAGCATTATTTGCTATGATCATTTTTCTCTAAGGTCAATGACCTTTGAACTAGGACGTTTTAAGTATTTTTCAGTTTTCTCTCTATAACTCAAAAAATTATAATCACATTATACTCGAAATAATTTTAAAAGAGAGTTTTCATAAAGGTCTATCAATGTGGAAGATTATAAGTTTCTACATTGCATAGTTTAGAAATGGCAGGGGGGGGGACACATTGCAAGCCACTTTGGCGGGCTATATTTCGCAGATGGTACACCTGATAAAAAAGTGGTGTATCAAACATTACCTTCATTTTAGTAGACCTATTCAATGATATCCCACACGAGGGGGTGCAGCGAAAATTTTTTCCCCATTTCACATGTATGGACGCCACCCCTAAAATACGGAAAAACTATTTTTTTATTCTTTTAAAATTGAGATCTATATGTAAACTATTTTTTAAGAAAATTTCATTTACTTATGTTTATAACTGTTGAAGTTATTAAGCTGTAAAGGATTAGGACAGACGGACAGACGGACAGACGGACGGACATGACGAAACTATAAGGGTTCCTTGTAGGACTTCGGAACCCTAAAAAGGCAAAGGTAAACTTTGCGAACTGTTAGAGAGAAGTTCGTTTGTAGTCCTTTTATATCATCACTTAGCTCTCGCTACGCCTTCAGCAAGTAAGAGGTCTAGAACTATCTTTCCCAGCCTACTATCCCACTAAGAAAAAGGCAAAGGTAAACTTTGCGAACTGTTAGAGAGAAGTTCGTTTGTAGTCCTTTTATATCATCACTTAGCCCCCGCTACGCTTTCAGCAAGCAAGAGGTCTAGAACTATCTTTCCCAGCCTACTATCCCACTAAGAAAAAGGCAAAGGTAAACTTTGCGAACTGTTAGAGAGAAGTTCGTTTTTAGGGTTCCGAAGTCCTCCTACAAGGAACCCTTATAGTTTCGTCATGTCCGTCCGTCTGTCCGTCTGTCCGTCTGTCCGTCTGTCCTAATCCTTTACAGCTTAATAACTTCTACAGTTATAAACATAAGCAAATGAAATTTTGTTAAAAAATAGTCTACATATAGATCTCAATTTTAAAAGAATAAAAAAATAGTTTTTCCGTATTTTAGGGGTGGCGTCCATACATGTGAAATGGGGATAAAAATTTTTTTTCGCTGCACCCCCTCGTGTGGGGTATCATTGAATAGGTCTACTAAAATAAAGGTAATGTTTGATACAACACTTTTTTATCAGGTGTACCATCTGCGAAATATAGCCCGCCAAAGTGGCTTGCAATGTGTCCCCCCCCCTGCCATTTCTAAACTATGCAACGTAGAAACTTATGGTCTTCAACATTGATAGACCTTTATAAAAACTCTCTTTTAAAATTATTTTAAGTATAATGTGATTATAAATTTTCGAGTTATACTGAGAAAACTGAAAAATACTTAAGACGTCCTAGTTCATAGGTCATTGACCTTAGAGAAAAATGATCGTAGCAAATAATGCTCCTTTAGTTACTTTCTATTTAAAAAAATCACAAAAAACAAACACACTTCTTAAATTTAGCTTCATAAATTTAGCGCTAGGTGGCGCTGTTTGCAAAAACTAAAATAGCAATGATTAATATTCGATTTGATTCGTTTGTGATTAGACCTACTTAAGGAACCCTATAATACTGAGCATGGTCCGACATGCTCTCTGCCGGTTTTTAGTCCTTTTATATCATCACTTAGCTCTCGCTACGCCTTCAGCAAGCAAGAGGTCTAGAACTATCTTTCCCAGCCTACTATACCACTCAGAAAAAAGCAAAGGTAAACTTTGTGAACTGTTAGAGAGAACTGCGTTTGTAGTCCATTTATATTATCACTTAGCTCTCGCTTCGCTTTCAGTATAACACCGACCGAGTAATGACCATAAGCCATGTGGTGATGATAAACAGCGTTTAAAATAGGAAAACACTGTATTATTCTAATATCTTGTTACATAGATACGTAATCACATACATGTGCATAAAGTATAGGTATTGGTATAATTTGTTTTTATGATGATAAAGGGCTGTCGCGACCGTAATATTTTCCTGGCCGAATTTCGGTCACGGCAGCCAATCTCGACGGAGACTAGCCAGTTGCGCGGGATATATTATAGTGCACAAGTGAGTGCGCAAAAATAGATGCACTCTCTATTCCCTCACTCTCATTGTCCGATGATTGTGAATTTTCATTGATCCTAGACGGATCGAAGACGTCAATTTACGGAAACTTCCGAGAGCCATTTGTTGTCGGAAAGCACTTGATGTAAAATTAAAGAACTATGAATAGCGTTTCCCAATCCGTTCGATTCTCAAATCGTTTTGTTTCATAATAAAACAAGTTTAACCGGATTACATCGCGTATTATTATTAAAATTGATTTTCCTGACGTTTCGAATGCTTTGCAGCGTACGTGGTTGCAGGAAGTGGTCGTTTTTTTCGTTTGCCGGTCAAATTTCTCTTCAAAAACGGAAAAAATCGAATTTAAAAAATCGAACGTTTGAGAATAGCACTCAGGTTCAGGATCGACGGCTTCACGAGCTCTCTGAGGCACGGAAGGGTTTCGATGTGCAACGAAACGGTCATAAATCCAATGTCTGACCGGGATACATTTAATAACTTCTTTAAAAATAATTTCAAAAACATCCTAATTTTAATAGAGAAGATTGTTGGCAGCTGCCACCTATTTGAAACCCAGTCCTAAAAATAATCAAGTCCCAAACAGCACGCAACACTGTAAAAGATAATGATATTGTGAGTGATTACTGCGTGCATCGAAACGATTTTAATTAATAAATATTGTACGGTAGATTAAAATATTTTTTTAGAAATATCTGTAAAGACGATTGTCATCTTAGTCTACCTGCGACCACGAAATGCTGCAAAGCTTTCGAAACGTCAGGGAAACCAATTTAAATAATATACGCGATTTAATCCGGTTAAACTTTGTTTTATTTTTATCGTTGTGTGTACTTTGTTTTATTATAATGTGTAGTGATCGCGAAAACCTATGAAGTTATTATAAACAAACTTCCTTTACAGTTAGCCGCATTCAATCAAATTATGCGGAAGGCGCAGGACCGGTCGTTATGGCGTTGCTTGGGGGAGGCCTATGTCCAGCAGTGGACGTCTTTCGGCTGAAATGATGATGATGATGATGAATCAAATTACATATTCAGTTTATTTTTTTGTTTCAAATCAATTTCCAGCAGTGGACTGAGTTAGGCTGAGTTGATTGATTGATTGGTTGAA
This sequence comes from Asteroscopus sphinx, assembly GCA_949699075.1. Taxonomy (NCBI): domain Eukaryota; kingdom Metazoa; phylum Arthropoda; class Insecta; order Lepidoptera; family Noctuidae; genus Asteroscopus; species Asteroscopus sphinx. Next base: position 9,555,013 of record OX453032.1, read on the forward strand.
AGTCTGGTCTTGCAGTCTTGCGGTCTTCCATTAGTCTTGCGAAAATGTAAGACTGCAAGACTACAAGACCAATTGTTTGGACAACACTAGGTATAAGTCTGTAAGCCCTAGCTCTAGACAGTCGTGTATACAATTCGTGACGAGAAGTGTTTACAATTTTATTGTCTACTACAAATTGTCGTATACACGATTGCACAATCTCCGTTCTAATACACATACATACTGTTTACTCCATTCCAGTGTTTATCTACCAACGGCTAATCCGGAACATCACTTCGAGATTCATCAACTCAGTCTACCGCAGTCCACTGCTGGACATAGGCCTCTCCCAAGTTGAGCGACAACACTCGGCCCTCTGCCTTCCGCATCCAGTCCAGCTTCTTTAATCAGGTCGTCGGTTCACCTGGCTGGGGGGCGCCATACACTGCGTTTGCCGATTCGCGGTCTCCACTCAAGGACTCATCTTATAATAAAACAAAGTTTAACCGGATTAAATCCACCACCACGCGACCACGAACGCTGCAAAGCTTTCGAAACGTCAGGAAAACCAATTTAAATAATATACGCGATTTTATCCGGTTAAACTTTGTTTTATTACAATGTGCAATGATCACGAAAACTTGAGAATTATAATTCATGTTTCGATCAGAATTTGATTTACAAAGGAAAACATCGTGAGGAAACCTGCACACCTGAGAGTGCTCCATACAGTTCTCAGTGGTGTGTGTAGTCCAGCAACGCGCAGAAGGGTAACGCGGTGGCTTGAAACCTAGAAATGTTATCTACTATCTTTGGACTGGGGAACTCATCAAAGCATTAGACTTTGGGAAAAAACCCCAGGCCAAGAGCACTCGAAAGCGCTTCTAGTAGGCTTCAGGAAGAGATTTACAAAAGAAGCGCTTTCGCTTAACAGGAACCATATAAGGATCCTGATTAGAACCCTTACAGGGCACTGTAAACTGAACAAACATCTACACAGGATGTGCCTCACAGATATCACAGTTTGCAGATTTTGTCGCGAAAAGGACTAAACGCCCATTCATATCTTATGCGAATGTGATGCAGTGCACCACATTAGAAGTCAGCATCTTGGAGGCCACACAATCTCAGCTGATGAGATCAGATCCTCAAACCCCAAGGCTATAGTCGACTTTATGGTTGGCCTGCGGCTTGGAGAGTTGCTGTAGTCTACTATTAGAGGCGATACAATAGATGTTTTAGGTCGCAGTGACGTAAGGGACTTGCAAAGACCTTACCTCTTTTCCAAAATAATAATAATATTGTCTTTTACTACGGAAACGCAGTCACCGGTTTTCCGCCACCAATACATACATACGTGCTGAAATTTTAAACGCTTATTTCCCGTAAACGTTGTTCATAATGAAGAGTACAATGACCCCTTTTCGGGAAATAAGCGATTCAAATTTCAGCATGTATACGCAATCACGCCCACCATGTTTCTAGCATTCAATGTAAAATGTGCAGCAAATAAATTAAGCCTGAAAAAAATCCGCTGCTAGATCTGCTGCAAAATACAATTTTAGTGACTCTGCGTCCAAAACAGCACTGCTGATCAAGCAAACGGTTCGCGCACTGGTGTCCTAAAAGACACCTGGACGCGGCGACAAGTTGACGCGCCTTTACCACAACAATTTTTTTTGTAAAAAAAATTACGAGCCTATTTTGTCCCACTGCAGGGCAAAGGCCCCCCTTCCTTTCTTCCACTTTTCGCGGTCTATGGCAATTTGTGGTCAATCCTTTAAGTAGGAGTCCAGCTCATCCCGCCATCTCCTTCTGGGCCTACCGCGTTTTCGTTTCCGGCTGTCTGGGATCCACTCTGTTGTGAGTTTCGCCCACAGCCCCTCCGGCATGCGGTAGATGTGGCCAGCCCAGTTCCATTTTAACTTGGCGACTGTATGTCGAGACGTAGGTCAATTTTAGTTTGGGAACGCAGTATCGAGTTTCTTACATGATCAGTAAGTTTGACCCCCAAAATATCTCAATTTAAATTTCTATGCATGAAACCTCATTCTCAGAAGGGCCGTGCCCAGCAGGAAAAAATATAACGGAAAATTGCTCAATAACAATACAGTATTGTATTGTATGTAAATATTGTCGAAAACCAAAACAATAAGTTTCTGAGAATGGCGGCTATAGACTATTTTAATATTAGCGAAGCGAATAGCAATAATATTTTTAAGAATGACGGTTATTTAAATGTGGCTGTGGCCCGTGCTGTGTAGTTTACGAATGAGCTAGTTAGAAATATGTTAAGATCTGTACAAATAAGTACTATATATAAATATTATATCCATTGTCTAGTACCCATAGCACAAGCTCTGCTTAGTTTGGGACTAGATGGTGCTGTGTAAAAATGTCCCAAAGATATTTATATTTATTTATTTATTATTTAAATACGCCACTTTTATTAAACTTTTTACATACATACATACATACATATTATCACGCCTGTTTCCCATTGGGGTAGGCAGAGACTATGGATTTCCATCTGCTACGATCCTGACACACCTCTTTCGCTTCATCTACGTCCATTATCCTCGTCATGCATGCTCGTCGGTTTAGAGAACTCTTAACCTGGCATTTTTTGAGAACGTCTACGATTTGATCGCGATACGTTCGCCCAGGTCATCCCCTTCCAACTCTTCCATCCACACTCGCTTCGTATACTTGTTTCGTCAATCTCCTCTCGTCCATCCTCTCTATATGTCCAAACCATCTTAACCATCTTAATTTTAAATAGTGTAAATTGGAAATTCTCAGTAGCAGCCCGGAGTCTGGATTTGTGCCCGGTTAATGGCAATAGGCTCGCCCCCTATTACATGGGACTATAGCATAACTGGCGAAATGTGGGTGTACTATACACCTCTGCCTACTCCTCCGGGAATACAGGCGTGATGTTATGTTATGTTGTTATGTAAATTAGAAAACCTATTATTAGACTCCCGAAAAGAAAAAAAACCGGCCAAGAGCATGTCGGGCCATGCTCAGTATTATAGGGTTCCTTAAGTAGGTGTACAAACGAATCAAATCGAATATTAATCATGGCTATTTTAGTTTTTGCAATAATCGGCAGCATTCGCTACTCAGAGCGTGTTGTTAGTAGCGCCATCTAGCGATAAATTCAAGAAGCCAAATTTAAGAAGTCTGATTGATGTCAAAGTTACTTTTTGTGATTTTTTCAAATAGAAAGTAGCTAAAGGAGCATTATTTGCCATGATAATTTTTCTCTAAGGTCAATGACCTTTGAACTAGGACGTTTTAAGTATTTTTCGGTTTTCTGTCTATAACTCAAAAAATTGTAATCACATTATACTCGAAATAATTTTAAAAGAGAGTTTTCACAAAGGTCTATCAATGTGGAAGATTATAAGTTTCTACGTTGCATAGTTTAGAAATGGCAGGGGGGGGGACACATTGCAAGCCACTTTGGCGGGCTATATTTCGCAGATGGTACACCTGATAAAAAAGTGGTGTATCAAACATTACCTTCATTTTAGTATACCTATTCAATGATACCCCACACGATGGGGTGCAGCGAAAAAAATTATTTTTTCCCCATTTCACATGTATGGGCGCCACCCCTAAAGAATGTAAAAACTATTTTTTTATTCTTTTAAAATTGAGATCTATATGCAGACTATTTTTTAACAAAATTTCATTTACTTATGTTTATAACTGTAGAAGTTATTAAGCTGTAAAGGATTAGGACAGACGGACAGACGGACAGACGGACGGACATGACGAAACTATAAGGGTTCCTTGTAGGACTTCGGAACCCTAAAAAGAAGTTAGAAACACAACTTCAAATCATGTTAAAATATTTAAAAATGTTTTTATATCAATGACACATAATTATGTACGAGCACTTAACTTGGGTACTTGAGTTTAAAATTCGAACCCGATATCATGTGCCCAGCAATGCAAAATTACGTTTACGAATACATCTAATCCAGAACGGAATTAGACATGTCCTTATTTTTTTTCTGTAATCGCAAATAGTCTACTATTTAACTAGGCTAACCTAACCTAACCTAACTTGTTTTCTAGCAACATACCAATAATTTAATAATGGCAAGTTAATAGAATCCTGAAGGTTAATCCCTCGAAAGGATTCTATTGCCCATCCCATACCCAGGATGCACCGGCCTAACAACTGCCGTTCCCTCCAGACGTTTCCAGAGTAGGGAATGCAATCTCGTTCTCGCAAGATCTCGTTTTCGCGAGATCTCGGCCTTTTTTAGCGAGATTGATCTCGGCCGAAAAATGGGCGAGATCTCGCGAGTTTAACGAGATTACTATTGAAAAGTAACTACGAATTCGCTGGAGTCATTAATCAAAAATGAAATGAATTTATACGAGTCCGGGGGGGTCAAAAGGCGAACTTTTACAGTTCGTGGGTGACTGCCTGAGATCTGTGGTTCCATCCAACTAGCGTTAAATCCAAAAGGGCTTTCTCTGCGGCTGGTTATCTGAACAGCAAATTAAGAAGCCGTTTAGCAGACGATTCTTTGGACATTTTGTGCTTCTTAAAGGAGCTACTTTCAAAATAATTCGTAATAATGGCGTCTGATGTGAACTGAACAAGCCTTGCATTTGATTGGTATCTTTTGTTAAATTTCTAATAAATCTCTGAGTAGGTATAGTTTTTTTTAATTGATAATAATATCTCAGTTTAATAGTCGACTCAACTTAATTAATGAGTTTCATTTTAGTTTTTGATTTGTTGTTGTTTTGTTATAGAAGAACTGTTTTATTATTAAAAGACTTAAGTTTGATATTAGAAGAGAAGACTGGTTGTTTATTTCATTCCTTATTTTATTAGATACGTCAAAGTTTACTACTTAAAAGTTTATTTAAAAAAATGATAGTTACGTCAAACAATGATAAATACATAAAAGTTTATTGAAAAAAAACATAAAAATAAATGTTTAATTCATAATACCTATAATTATTATTATAATTTTCCTAATTGGTTCAAATATTGTGATTATCTGCAAGAATAAACACACAAAACTGCTAACCTCGCGATTATTATTCATAAACTCAAGAGATCTCGCCTGAGCCCCAATCTCGCGAGATTGCATTCCCTAGTCCAGAGGGACAAGCAGCCGTCAGACACACGTGGAGGTTTTCTGGCCAGCACCCCTCGTTCATACAACCATGCTGTAGATATAAGTCACAATCTATTTATTTCGTTAAACGATGAACTAATCAGTTATTTTATTGATGAACTAAAGCGCCCGGCTCTATTTATTAGGAGTTACGACCAACACATTGACTTCTATTAACAAATTGATGGACCCGTACATTATCATCGTCAGAATATCGTTCAATTAGATCCAGCGCCATCTATTGATGTGTTGACGTGTGTATATTTAAAACAAATGGTTGAGTCAAGGCTAAGCAATTAGCATTGCTTTTAGTAGGGTTGGCTCTGTTTTTTTTACAAGCCACTGCGTGAAAAACCTTTGCAAATGACAATGGATTGAGATTATCGCTTTGGATTATACTAGTTATATCTCACATACAAATAATTCATTCCAATTAAGTATTTATTTGCGTGTATCATCATCATCATCATTTCAGCCGAAAGACGTCCACTGCTGGACATAGGCCTCCCCTAAACATCGCCACAAAGACCGGTCCTGTGCCTTCCGCATCCAGCGGATTCCCGCGACCTTCACCAGGTCGCGTTTGCGTGTATATTGATACATAATAAGCCCATTACTTCCCACTGCTGGGCAGCATGCCTCTTTTTAAAATGAGAAAATCCTTTTTTTCTTTACATAAGAAAAATATGATGTCTTGTGATGGACTCACTGTATTTGAAACTCAGACCAAAATAAGATAGACGGAGCGCGTGTAACTAGCGAATGAAGCCAGAAAAAGGAATATAAAATGTCAAAGGAGTACCTATCTACTATTCCGTCCACAGTGTTCGCGAGCCGCAATCTGGAGCGTAGGCACAGCGGTGACACTCCCCTGTACGTGTGAGCTCGCTCGCCGGTGACCTTGAGGGAGCGCGTTTACATGCAATATATTCGCCCGCACACATAGAGATGGGTAATCACCCGGGTTATAACCCGCGAGTGGGTTAAAACCCAGTTATCACCCATTTCATTCCACCCACTGGGTGTTTTGAGCGGGTGAAAACTAATTCCTTTAGATTTCGATTTTTACCCGACTGCGCCAGAAGGAGGGTTATGTTTTTCGAGTGTATATATGTCTGTATATATGTATGTATGTATGTATGGATGTTTGTATGTATGTATATTTCTTTGGCACGCTCTGTAGCCTAAACGGCTTGATGGATTTTAGCTTGAAAGGTGTCGTTAGATTCGTCTTAATTGTGAGAGTGACACTGGATATATTAAAATTATAAAAATTAAAATGGCCGCTTTTTGGCGCAATATTATGTCTACAATTTTTTTTTTCCCTCAAAACCTATCGAGTGGGGTATCAAAATAAAGGGTTTTATAAATGCTTTACAAAAATATGTACAACTTACATGTTTAAATGTAAATTGGAATGAGAAATGCTAAAAAACACAAAATATTCAATGTAAAAAATTAATTATTTTTATGCGTGTAGTTAAAAAAATAACATTAATACCGCGACAAAACATGAAAAAACTAAAAATTTTGAAATAAAAAAGTTAATTAATAATTCTAAAAAACCCGACTGCGTGTAAATACAATTGAAAAGATGTAAACAAGACTTTTGTAGGTAAGTATATGGGAAAGTATCAAATCAACACGCAGGCGGAGGCTACCTATGAACTACTTGTATAATTCATGACCAAAATAATACGTAGCCTCAGACTTTTTTGGTTTTGTTAATTAACTTTTTTTTAACATGCAATAAGAGGCACGCATCGAGGCAAGGAGACAACGCGCGATATGCCAGTGGGATGCGGCCGCAATAATTCCCCGCGTCCCTATATACTCTCATCTCACTCTAGCTTGTTTGTCACGGTGAGGGTCCACGTGTTTTGTATTTTTATCTATCTACTACCCGATATTGTAACATTTTGATCTTACCCTTTTTTTTCCGTGGAGAAAATCCTCATGGACTCACTCCGCCCGGGGAAGGCGGAGCCAGTGTCGGACTCTTACCGACTAAAAACCACCACGGTGTTCCTCTAATGACCCTTGGCCGGGGGCGTGGGAAACTTTTATTCTTCCAAACATCCCCGGTAGGTTCCGGCTCGCCACTAATAGGCGAGCCCCTTCTCCCCGTGCGGTAACCACATCAGCCACACCCTCCTGTTGACTGGCGCGCGCGGAACACTACGCGCCACCTTCACGGGCCTTTACTGGCCGGGTGGCGGGCCACCCCGAGTCCACCGCCCGCAGGCCCACACCTAGGGTGGCTGGAGATCGGCATACGCCCTACTGCGACGCCTAGGTCGTCTCCTGTGGTTGGGGAGAGAGGTCAATGCTTCTCGACCCCTCTCCGCCACCTCCTTAGCGAACATCACCTCCTCGCAGAAGGAGACGACGCCTTCCCAAGCGCTCTCGCTCCCGACCATAGACAGAACCACGGCTGGAAGCGAGAGAGCGCTGCCGCCTACTGCAGTGATGCAGTCACGGCGCTGCGTGACCCAAGCTGGGCACTCCTCTAGTGTGTGCCACGCCGTGTCCTCTAGGAAGCTCCCGCAGTGATGACACCCGGGTGTCGGCTCCCGGCCTATGCGACACAGATACGTCCCGAAGCAACCGTGCCCCGAGAGTATCTGGGTCAGCCGGTAGGGTAGGGCACCATGGCTCCTTTCCAGCCACCCCCAGGCGTACCCTGCGCTGGGTTGCGCAAGTCGCTTCTCCCATTTTTCGACCCCATCCTTCCCGGCCCGAGTAGATGACGGCCCTGTCCGTCAGGTAGGCCCCGATGATATGGCGAAGGTAGGTCGGCACCCGATGGTATTCGAGTACCGCCCTAATGCAACTCCAGGGCAAGGTGTTGATAGTGTTAGTGATGTCGAGAGACACCGCCAAAACCTGTGTGTGCGCAAGAGCTCCATGAGCTTATTCCGCCATCTCCTTTCTTTCATCGGACTACACGCCGCACTGCAGGATATCATCCACATTTGGTGGAAATCCCTACTATCAGGACCAAGCGCTTTGAGAACTCTTTCATAATGCGCACAGCCAAGTTGTGGAATTCACTGCCGGCATCTGTATTTCAAAGCTAGAAAAATTTTCCTGACAAAGCTGTCTAGATTGTGGTTAAGAGCAGATCTATAAAGCATAAAAAAAAAAAAAAAAAAAAAAAAAAATTATATAAAAAAAAAAAAACCGTCTCATCCCGGGCCACTGCTTCCTCCGCCAGAGCCATCACGCGCATAATGGTGTCCACAGTGGAGTGCCCCCGGCGGAAACCATACTGGTTTTCCGCGAGATCCGGCCCCATCCTAGTCAAGTGTTGGACAAGGCGGCCTGCAATTATTCTCTCAAAGAGCTTGCCCACCTCATCCAACAACACGATGGGGCGGTATGCAGATGGTGAGTCCGCAGGGCGCCCCTCCTTTTTCAGCAGGACCGGCTTGCTAGTCTATCACCTCCCTGGAAACTGGCCCCGCTCGAAACATGCGCTTAAGAGCCCACCCAATCGGGGCCCAAGGGCCTTCAGAGCTAGGACCCATGCTCGGCCAGGTATGCCGTCAGGTTCTGGGGCGATGTTTTTGGCCTGTTGCCGTTTCACCACCCTCTTCAATTCTTCCTGGGTCACTTCGGGCACTTCGTCGTTGTTATCCGCGTTAGACACCATGAGGAACCATCGGTGGAGGGGTGTGCTCCGCCCTTGAAGGGAACAGAGCGCTCACCACGCCCTCCAAAAGCTCAGGCCGGAGAGTCTGTGACAGTGGGGGGGCCACGGGCGAAGTTTTCCCCGTACCATAAGGTATGGACGCCCCCACCGCATGCCGTCCAGAGCCACCCGCATGGCATTATATCCCGCGACTTTAGCCTCCGATATGGGCACCTGAAGAGCCACCTTCGCTACTCTGTACCCTTCGTACAGCTCCTCCTCAACTGCAGGGGATGCTTCCCGAACCTGGTGTACCGGCGTCGCTCAGCAACACACGCAACTCGTAGTCGCGCTATGTCCGAGGACCACCAGTACATCTGGTGCCTTACAGTACCGAGAACAATTTAGAATTTCATCATATTTTAGAATCAAGTGACCAAATTGCCAACTACTACTTTGTAATTCTTTCAATAAATAATTAATGGCCCTGATTTTGAAAGCACACTTTTATTTTTTGCTAGCTGAATGTGAATACTAATATCTCAGTGTTAAAATACTTACTTTAATTGTCTTGTACGGTGCAACCATACATGCAATTATTGCACTCTCATCAATATTATAATAATTCAATCAGTTCACGCTCCGACCGCGTCATTGCAACACCTATCATTATCAATAGTTAAGGAGTGGACTCAATACAAGTATCAAGAGAAAATATATCGTTTTATTTAATATCATTATCAATATCAATCAGTAAAAGACGTATGGTGAGAACCGTACATCTTTTTGGTCCTTCGATCCATCTAGCAATCAGTGACTATTTGGTGAATATCAGTGACTATCAAAACAATATCAGTGTCTATCAAAAACATTATCAGTGATCGTATTCGACTCAAAAACTGTGCAGTGCTGCTAGCAAGAAAGGAGCACAAGCCAGGGAGTTGCAGCATATCAAGTAAGATCGTTTTAATTTGCCACTTAGTGAATATTACTTCATCATGGAAAATATTCACGCAAACCAAGCTGAGATTTTCGAGGCTATGACCAAGCTGTCCGCCAATATCATGAAGGATAGCTCGAGTCTTAAGGTTGGCGATTATTTTAAACGGCGTTTAGAAACATTAGAATCTTATTGGGTCGATTTTCAATATAATCATGATCGGCTTAGTACGGATGAAAGCAGGTCCCACCCGTACTTTATACAGAAGCATTACGAGCGTGCAGCGGAGTTGTACAGGTCTGTTAAAGCGTTAATTAGTCAGCAGCAAGGATTAACAAAAACAGGTCAATCTACTGTCACGGAGCAGGAAGTGAAACTTCAACAGAGAGATGATCAACCATCAGGTACGTCTCTAGCAAGTATGCGAGATGAACAAGCATCAAAACGTTCGTCTCCAGAGCGGTTATCAAGAGGTACGTCTAGCAAGACGGATGATATGCTCAAAAAACAATCTAGCAACATCAAAGCTTTTCAGCGAACTATAGCAAGTATTAATTTAGAGGAAATTTCCGAGAAGTGGGAAATGGAAGATGCTCTGAAGACTATTCAATCAAGATGGTCTGTAATTGATACTTTGCACTGGGAATTGGACGGGGAGTTGGAAGAGATGGATGAACATTACGAACAACAATATTCTAAGCAGGAAAAAATATACAACGACTTGAAAAAGGCTGTAAACAGCAAGTTATGGTCTGTCGCACATAAAGTCAAATCAACTCCAAAATTGGACATCCCTATTTTTAGCGGATCATATCAGCAGTGGACGTCCTTTAAGGACTTGTTTACTGAAACGATCCACACTAACTATTCTCTGTCTAGCGCTCAGAAAATGCAGCACCTCAAGAGCAAATTGAGAGGAGAACCTGAAAAATTAATCCAGCATCTACAAATATCATCTGATAACTACAACATTAGTTGGGATATTTTAAATCATCGTTATAATAATCTCAAATTAATTTGTAGCTCTCATTTAGACACGTTAATAAACATCCCGGCGGTGCAACATGCTACTATCAATCATATCAAGCGTTTGCATGACACCACAGTCGAGAGTTTGAACGCTATCAAGAACTTGGGGGTGGACGTTACTTCCTGGGACCCTTTACTTATACATCTTTTGTCTCCAAAACTAGATTCGGAGACTTATGATGACTATGCAGAATCTATCAAAGACCCCAGGGCTCTACCTAAATTACAAGATTTTCTGTCGTTTCTAGAAGGGAAATTCACTTCTATGGAATCGTCACGCAGAAAACAAGATAATCAATCAAGCAAATCCGGAAACTTCAAGCAATCATCGTTTGAGGCTAAACAATCACGACAAAAGTTTTATTCGCAACAATCATTTATTGCGAATGGTGAAGTCATTTCGCAACCGACAAACAACAAAAATGTCAATCAGACGAAAAATTATAGGTGTCCAATTTGCAAGACAAATGAACACTGCACCTTTTATTGTCAGCAATTTCTACAAATGTCACCGCAAATAAAACGCAAAACTTTATCGAAATTAGATGTGTGCAAAAATTGCCTTTATAGTCATAACGGTAACGCTTGTTTTTCAACCAAACGATGCCGTGAATGTAATGGCAATCACAATACATTACTACATGCAGCATTCACACAATCAAACAACGCTTCCATTGCAATAAGCACATCAAAAGTGACGGAAAACACTACACCTGCCACGAAATACGAAACGCCGCAACTGACGCGTGGAAACTCGCACGTTTCACTACAACAAAATAGGCCGGATGTACTTTTACCTACTGCAATGATCAAGGTCCAAGCAGAGGACGGATCGTTCCAGATTTTACGAGTACTTTTAGACCAAGGTTCGCAAACTTCCCTGATAAGTGAAAACGCAGCACAGCTTCTGGGCATATCACGCAAGAAATGCCCGGGCGTTATCTGGGGAATAGGCGAAACGGAAACAAACTGCAAAGGAATCATGTCTATCAAATGTGCATCAATTATCAACAGCTTTGAGTTTGAAGTAGATGTTTATATCATGAATAAATTAGTCAAAAACTTGCCTAATCGTACATTCAACAAACCAACATGGTCATATTTGGATAATATTTCATTAGCAGACCCCGATTTCAACATAAGTCGTTCTGTTGATTTACTACTCGGTAGCCGAGTTTATTCAAAATTATTATTAGAAGGAGTTTGTAGAGAATTTGAGGACTCTGCATCAGCTCAAAACACACGATTAGGCTGGATATTAAGCGGAGATATCATACAATCGTATCAGTGTAACGTCATTTTACATAACCTGGAGGAAATTCAGCAGTTCTGGGAGATAGAAGACATCACTGACGAGACATCATTATCATCAGGAGATCAGCAGACTATAGATTATTATCAAAAAACTACGATACGGCAAGAGGATGGTCGGTATCAAGTAAGATTGCCTCTTAAGCCTAATTTTTCAGATAAGTTAGGATTTTCTAAACCGAAAGCTGTAGCGCAGTTTAAATCATTAGAGCGAAAGTTTCAGCAACAACCTAACGTTCAAGCAGATTATCAGAAATTTATGACTGAATATCAAGAATTAGGTCATATGAAACTCGCGAGCAACAGCTCAAAACCCGATTGTTTTTTAACGCATCATAACGTACTTCGTCCAGACTCAACCACTACCAAGTTTAGGGTTGTTTTCAACGCGTCTGCCAAAACATCAACAGGCAACAGCCTGAATGACGTCATGGAAGCTGGACCGAATCTACAGCAGGACCTCCAGTCCTTGATCCTCAAATGGAGGCAGTATAAATTTGCATATACAGCAGACATTGAGAAAATGTTCCGCCAAATCTGGATTCACGAAGATGATCAGCGATATCAGAAGATTGTTTGGAGGAACACATCATCAGACCCAAGACGTCAAAATAACCCAATACAGGATTATCAGTTAACGACAGTTACCTACGGAACCAAAGCCGCACCTTTTCTCTCTTTGATGACGTTAAAACAACTAGCACGTGATGAAAGAGCCAACAACAAAAACAACTTAGCAACAGACGTCTTGGAGAACTCGTTCTATGTTGACGATCTGTTACATGGATCCCATTCACCCGAATCAGCAAAAACACTAACACGCGACCTAATCAAACTTTTAAAATCGGGAGGTTTTAATCTCAGAAAATGGAAATCAAATGTCCCTGAGTTATTAGAACACATACAGACCGATAACAAAACTCAAGACAGTTTTAATTTTAAGCAATCAGAACCATCGAAGACCTTGGGCCTCATCTGGGACCCCAAGGAAGATACTTTCCGGTTCGAATTAAAAATCGAGCTATCAACTTCTCCAGTTACAAAACGATCTTTATTGTCAGATATATCAAAATTATTTGACCCCTTGGGATGGCTATCACCTCTGTCCACAAGGTTAAAAATAATTTTTCAAAAAGTTTGGATACATGATATAAAATGGGATGATCCCCTGCCTAAAGATATTCTGACCGATTGGATAAGCGTCAGAGATACTATTTATCGTGTAAATCAATTACAGTTGCCACGCTGGATAGGCACACAGGAACGTGACAGTATAGAATTACACGGATTTTGCGATGCGTCACAGAAAGCGTACGCGTGCGTGATATACTGTCGAATCAAAGGGCATAAGCAGTCAATGCCTATTTTACTAGTCGGAAAAACAAGACTAGTCCCATCAAGCAAATCAGTATCATTACCAAGGTTGGAGTTATCAGGAGCTCTATTACTATCAAAACTTATATCAAAAGTTCAGCAGTGTCTAACAAACTACAACGTAACTATTTACGGTTGGGTAGACTCTATGGTTGTGTTAGGTTGGTTAAATGGTGACCCAACAAGGTGGAAATCATTTGTGGCCAATCGGGTACGCCAGATAACCAATATTATGCCTACAAACTGCTGGCATTACGTAAAATCATCAGAAAACCCAGCAGATTGTGCCAGTCGAGGCTTGACCGCCGCTCAACTGGAAGATCACTCTCTGTGGTGGAAGGGTCCTTCGTGGCTTTCGACATATGACGCAAAAAAGGAACCAAAATTATCAAACTTCACAACAAACGAAGAAATCAAAAATTATAAATTACAAGTAAATGTAACTCAACAAAATAACGACTGTAGCGTTATAAGAGATCTGATATCAAAGTACAGTTCATTTACACAACTTATAAATGTATATGCAAGGCTTTTGCGTTATTTTAAACGATTACGACTCAAGCAAATGGTACAAACTAAACATCTAACTCTACAAGAAATAAGACAAGCAAAAATGAAACTAATTAAGTTTGTACAAGAAACAGATTTTTTTGAGGATATACAAAATTTACAACAAGGCAAACTTATATCAAACAAGAGCAAAATATTGAACTTGAATCCGTTTCTCGATCAATACGGCATTCTTCGAGTCGGCGGGAGGCTCAACCGCGCCAACATCGATCCTCAAATGAAGCACCCAATTATTCTATCAAAAACTTGTCGTTTAGCAGAACTTATCATTGACGAGTCTCACTTTCTAACGTTTCATGGCGGACCTCAACTAACATCAGCATATACACGCCAGAAATATTGGATTGTTGGCGGAATCAGAGCCGTCAAAATCCGGGTTAGACGTTGTGTTAAATGTCGCCGTCATAACCCTAGCAATCAGCATCAAATCATGGGAGATCTACCACTAGGAAAGTGGGCAATGGGAAGGGTGAATCAAGTGCACCCCGGCAGTGATGGATACGTCAGAGTAGTCACATTGCAAACAAAAAACGGATCAATGAGAAGACCCATCGTCAAGCTTACACCATTGCCAGATTGCTCCGACGAAGAAGACAAACAAGTGTCAACTTCAGATCAATCACATCAAAATATCAAAACATCACCTCAACTCAAAACCCGAACGAGTCAAAGCCTTAGTTCTACCTACACCACTATAGTGTCTTTATTACTACTTTTATTATGCTTAGTATGCAACGTGCATAGTGCATACAATATAACACAATTACAAGGCAATCAAGCAATTTATTTTGATAAAATATCAGAAATGAATTTAATCCAAGATCAATGGAAAATAGTAGTATATTACGACATGCACCCATATTGGCATGGATCAAACATCTTTAGCATCTATATGAATCACCTTGAAAACCTATGCACACAAACAAAACGGAGATCACATTGTGACGTTATCATGTTGCAGCTACGTCACAGATTCATGGAACTAGAGTACTACGACCGCATGTTGCTCAATCAGCATTTTGAAGCACATACGCGCACGCGCCGAGGTCTTATCAACGGGATCGGTTACGTTGCAAACAGTCTCTTCGGAGTACTCGACGAACATTTCGCCGAACAATACCAAAAAGACATTACTTTAGTCAGAAAAAATCAGAAACATTTAGCATTACTATGGCGAAATCAAACATCTATCATTGAAGCAGAGAACAACTTGCTGAAACGAGTGGAAAGTACGATGGAAAAGCAACATAAAATATTTAATCAACATTTAATCAACTTAGACCAAGCTCTCTCCACATTAAAAAATGAGGTGGAGAAAGTAGCAGTCACAGAAGACTTTATTTTATCAACATTGATTGCGAGCAACATCCTGAGCAGTCTAAAGAACATTCAAGATTCGTTGTTGGACACGATCACCAACGTTCAACACTTCAATGTTCATCTTATAACACCGGCTCAACTACAAGATGAGCTAAATATCATTTCAAATCAGTTGCCCAAAGAACTATCATTACCTATCAATAGCATTACTACTGACCTATACAAAATATATCAAATCATGCAAGTAAGAGCTCGTATGACACGAGAGTATTTCATTTTTGAAATACAAATTCCTCTAGTAAATCGAGAGAGTTACGAAATTTATCACATGATTCCTATTCAACATCAAATAAAAGGAAGTATGGTAAACGTAGTCCTAATATCAGAGTACATCGCCATCAATATCAGAAAGGATATATACTTACCTATTTCCGGATATGAGCTCCAAAAATGCATTCGATTAAATGCCAACACAAACCTTTGTCAGCTGCAGAAACCAATTTATCAACGAGATTCAGACCAAAATTTTTGCATCAAAAATCAAGAAGGAAATACCTGTACAACTATCACTGCTACATGCAAAACAACGTGGACACAGCTAAACGTAATAAACACATTCATAATCACTTGTTGTGGCCATTGCACTCTACGGATAATATGCGGAGATCAAGTTACCACTGAACAGGTGACCGGAGTGAAAATAATAGCACTAGGAAACAACTGCGTCATCAAGGGTGAGACCTTTATTATTACGTCACATATATTGCCGTAGAGATCGCTCCCGTCAATAACTTAATCAATTTATCAATACCAACCAATGAGTATAAGGAAGAAAGATACCAAACATCTTTGCAAAATATCTCAAAACAAATAGAGCAAATGAAAGCAGCCTCAGAACAAAGTGATGATGGTGTGACTTATCACGATGTCCACCATTACGTGGCCATCTACTGCGTGGGGGCGGCAGGGCTAGCCTTCGCTGCGTTTGCGTACATACGCTCGCGCCAGCGCCGCCGCACCGTGCAGCTGGCGCTCACACCTGCACAGCCTGGCGTACACTATCGCGCCAGTGCGAGTGATCTGCGTGCGACTGGTGTGCCAAATCAAAGTGATCAGTGCGCGAGTGAAACAAACAACTCAAATGCGTGTGTAACCGATAGAGCTACTTCACCTGTTATTAGAAAATGTAGTTTCAAAACATCAACTAACAACTTAGCAATTTAAGTATCATTGTTTTATCACCTTGTATCATCAGATCATACTAACAATACCATCTTTCAGCATCAGTCATCTCGCGCCCGGGAGTATGTACGGTGCAACCATACATGCAATTATTGCACTCTCATCAATATTATAATAATTCAATCAGTTCACGCTCCGACCGCGTCATTGCAACACCTATCATTATCAATAGTTAAGGAGTGGACTCAATACAAGTATCAAGAGAAAATATATCGTTTTATTTAATATCATTATCAATATCAATCAGTAAAAGACGTATGGTGAGAACCGTACATGTCTTTATACTCATTTTCACCCATGAAAATAGGTGATAATGGGTTATAATCGGGTTAAAACCCAAATCACCCGGTTTTAACCTAAATGGAAAGAATGGGTTATTACCCATTACCCATCTCTACGCACACATAGCCGCGAGCAATTTTACGAGCAAACATGCTTAAGTGTCGCTTCTTGTCGTTGGTATATATTCTATGGCGTAGGTACGCTTAACTCAAACTCAAAGAATAAGATTGATACTCCCGACCGCGGCTCGCGAACACTATACATCGCTAGTTCAACGCGCTCCGTCTATCTTATTATTTTGGTCTGAGATTTGAAAAGATTTTTTTGTCACAAATAGCTTTTTTGAAGCCCAAGCGTTTGCTGAAATCAACCTGGCTTGCCTAAGAATATCATAAAGATGTAATTTTTCCACAATTTTGTGTTGACAACCCTGTCCTAGATAACAATAACAATGTAATATACAACACGTAGAGGAAGTGATTGGTTATTTACACTAACATTTAATGAAACCAATATTAACCTTGACCTGACTTAAGGAAATGGTCAAACGTGCGTCGCACCGGTACATGTGGACTCACTTGTTGACATAATAAAGATATTGACAATTTGAGATCATATCATCAATTTAAAAAAATACTTTGTCTCCCCACTAGGATTGCTTAAACAACCTTATTCTTAGTTTATACTCAAGCTCTGCTTAGTTTGGGACTAGATGGTGCCGTGTAAACAAGTCCCAAAAATATTTATTTATTTATTTATACTAAACCTCTTAAGGGGTGTACTCATCATTATTAACAACTTTTATTATTGCCCCTAAAATCTACCGCCCTAGGCTCCAGCCATCCAGCCTACTTAGCATGTACACACGGCTACACATCAAGCTGTATAATTCCAGTATAAGCTGACCTCGCATTGTGTAGGCTTTCCGTACAATGCAAGATCAGCTTATACTGGAAATGTACAGCTTGATGTGTAGCCGTGTGTACCTAACTATTGTTTTTATAGCTTGTGTATAAACTTATCAGTTCTTTTTATTCGTCCAAGCTTATCAGTTGAAGTTTTTAAACTTTTGCGAATTTCACTCATATTGAACTAAGTTATTTTTTATATATTCTGTGTATGGGACCACGGAATAAAAAAGAATAGGGAATGAGTATTACGATTACTTAGTACTTAGATTAACTTAGTACGAGAACCAGTGATTACCAGTGTCGCCAAACAAACGCCAAACATAAAGTGTTTATTTAATTCAATCTTATCTTACGAGTCTTTAGGATTTGTTTTTAATAATATTTAAATTACGTATTTAAATTACGCTATTTTGTACTCAATGACATTAGAAATAGATATTTTATTCACATGCATGCTGGGTAGCATAGCAGATAACTATTTCTGGCAACAACCAATGAGTTCAACTACTCGACGCAAGAGGGCGCTGAAATAATGTTACGCTACTTTGCACTCAATTCCATTAGAAATTGATGTTTTTTTCGCATACATGCTGAGTAGCTTGTCTACTACGGGAATGTCATTCTGGGAACCAATGACTAGTCGTCCGCGTAACCATACATTGTTTTCTTAAAAGTATCGCAGTTTCGACCGTAAGGAACATTGTCATTGTACGTAATTAATATTTTTTAAATTTAATTTTGCTAAGGAATCATTTTCTTTTAATATTTTTTTTTTTAATTTTACTATTTTTTTTTTTTATTAAGGTATGTAATACTCGTCGGAGAAAATAAATCCTTCTTTTTGATGTTCTGAGTACTTTATAATATCACAGGAAGGCATTTCGAACTAATAAGAGCCCCAGATTTGCGTAAAGTTCTCAAAGCTTAGATAAAGGCATAGTTCTTCAGACACAGTTCTCAAAGGTAATACAAATCTTAGAGGTCTGTGGAAACCTGAAGCTGCATGACATGAAGTAGAAATTATACGTGGGACACTCAGAAAGTTTTGCGAAACTAAAAAAAATTGTTCTATACGTACATATATTTTTATCAAATCTTTTCAAAGTACTTTCCACCAGCCTCTATACAAAGATTCATGCGCCTAAACCAGTTTTCAAAACACTTTTTCCAGTCCGCCGCAGACACCTCGTTTACAGCCTGCTCGAACGCAGCCAGCGCATCTTCCGGCGACGAAAATTGTATCCCTTTGAGCTGATTTTTTATTTTTGGGAATAAAAAGAAGTCACACGGTGCTAGATCAGGGCTGTAAGGAGGGTGACCCAGGAGTTTGACTGGCGTGCTGTCCAGGAAGTCCCTCGTTTTGAGTGCGGTGTGCGCAGGTGCATTGTCGTGGTGGAGCAGTAGCCCGCGGAGCCCTGTGTTTGGTCGCTTGTTGCTTATAACAGAGAAAACTTCTGGCAAACATTTGGTAGTATACCATTCGGCATTAATGCTTCTTTGATCCCGTAAGGGAATTGATACCAAGTGGCCAGTCAAATTAAAAAAGCTAGCGATCAAAATCTTACCCCCGCTTCTAGATCGCTTCACTTTGGTAGGCGTTGGCTCATTTTGAAACACCCAAACAGTCGACTGGCGCTTGGTTTCTGGGTCGTATTGATAAATCCAGGACTCATCACCTGTAACGATGTCGTAAACACGCCGAGACGAGCCTGCTTCAAATTTGTTAAGCATATCACGGCACCATTCCACCCGGGCCTGCTTCTGAGCATCGGTGAGGTTGTGCGGCACCCAGCGTGATACTATCCTCCTCACGCGAAGATGGCTGTGTAGAATCTCGTGAACGCTTCCCGATCCAATCTTCAATATGTGTTGAATCTCCTGATATGTAATTCGCCTATTGTCTTGGATTAAATTTTTCACTGCTAGCACGTTTTCTTCGGTAACAGCCGTCAAAGGGCGACCGCTTCTTTCGTCATCCCCCAAAGTTGGTCGACCGCGCTTGAATTCGTTATACCAACGATACACGGTTGCCTTGGAAGGGCCTTCATCCATGAATGCCATTTGAAGTCTATCGTACGATTCATCCGGTTTCAGGCGACACTTGAAATCGTATAAAATCATAGCTCTAAAATGTTCCCGGCGCAGATCCATATTTCAGTGAGACACAATACTTTGAATTAACTCGCAAAAAATGTGGAGGGAAATTTTGAAATTGGAACTTACTTATTTTTACTTATAAATAATCATATTTTCGAAAAACATTATAACTGGCCAGTCTCCCATATATAAAAACTTTTTTTCGCAATACTTTCTGAGGGGCCTGGTATTACATATGAAACCCAAAAACTATAGGTCAAGGAGGACCTGCAGGAAAATCAGAAACACATTGTACCTTCTAGCGAAATATAGTATTTTTGCGTACTATATTTCTTCAACAGTATATTGTACGCCGGGCCAAAACATAATAAAACACTTTTTTTTTAAATAAATAAATATCTTTGGGACATTTTTACACAGCACCATCTAGTCCCAAACTAAGCAGAGCTTGTGCTATGGGTACTAGACAATGGGATATAATACTTAAATACTTTTTTTTGTTGTAAATACATACTTATAATACATAAGCAACACCCAGACCAACACAAACACTTATGTTCATCACACAAATATTTGTGTTCTGTGGGAATCGAACCCACGACCTCTTTATCAGCAGTGGGCCTAGTACGAGTTTCACACTTACGAATACTTTCATCGTTTTCGTCGACTTTCATTCATAAATCAGTAGCGCCCCTGGCGGATACGAGGAGGAACTACAGATTTATTAATGAAAGTCGACGAATACTTTGAAAGTATTCGTAAGTGTCAAACTCGTACTAGGCCCCCAGTTCGATACTCAAACCACTAGACCACAGAGGTCGTCAACAGTATATTATAAAGTACGGTTGGCAACACTACCTGTACGCGTGATTTGCTGTTGTTTTTTTTTTCAAATATTATTATTTTAATAGGTAGGATGTTTACGCACATTCTCCCATATTCTTAAATCTGTACCAAGTTCATCTGTCATGCTGTATTTTAGCTTCGAAAGTGCTACATTAGGGACGCTCCGTAAAGGTTACCTTTGGGATACCTACAGTCGATTTATAAACAAAACTAATGACGCACATCCACGATCAGTCTTAATTAACAAATTTTTGTCAATTAAGGAGTTACGAGTACGTGGGACGTACTTGAATACTCTTAAATAAGTTGTTTTTCTTTTATGACCGGTCTTATCGCTTTATTCTCTCGCGTCTCAGGATTGGTTTTTCTAAATCTGTGTGTGTATGTCCTCGATGAATAATACCGTGTATGTACGTCCTACGTATTACCACCTCGGACGAATAAAAAATGGCGGACGGAATCTCGCTAAGAAAAGATTGAACCACGGTGCTTTAATTGTTTGTATGACAGCCGAGACCAAAGTATGAACGTGAACTATGGCACCAAAAAGCTAACAAAAAAAACTTACCCTTAGTAATCTTCCAATTTCTTTTTTCTAGGTCACAGACCTCTTCACCCAGATGCGTGAGCCATCATCGGGGGCGCCCAGCCCTCGAGGCTCCAACAACTCCCTACCCAACGTTGCAGTTACCAGGAACATCGGCTTCCAGCAACAGAACAGCTCCGAGCATCTCCCTTGGAGCAGTCCTGCTATATCTTTGCCTGGGAACTGTAATTCTAACCTGTGAGTAGCTTAAAAAGGCAGAAAAATAATTATTAAATCTAGCCCATCATCATCATCATCATTATTTCAGGTGAAAGACGTCCACTGCTGGACATAGGCCTCCCCCAAGGATATGTTGGGGGGATATGCCATAATCGCCACGCTTGGCAGGCGGGTTGGCGATCGCAGCTGGTTGGTTAAATACTCAGAGAACGCTGCTGCCCATCGTCTGGTGAATCCCTTAGTCGCCTTTTACGACACCCATGAGGAGATATAGGGTAGTGCATTTCTTTACGTCCGGCACCACACGGAATATCTGCTAGCACATCGTTTGTATCTAAACATCTCAAACCAGTCACAGAAATTAGTGTAATTGCCGAAAAAGAACTGGCTCTTCGAAAACCCAGGGATATGTTCAGCAGTATGACCTTCTCTTTCAAGAAAAGCCTATTGTAAAACTAATAACTGACACCATGCAATTAAGGAGTCCGAAAATCCAATGCTTTGACTTTCACACTTGTAAATTGTAGATACGCTGGCGGCTGACACCGGAATGTGTAAGCGTAATTTAGCTTGTAGGTCAGTAAGCTGAAGTGGCAGTGGGCTAGCCATGTCTGTCGAAGGACCGATGGCTATTGGAGCGGACACGTACGCGAATCGGCAAACGCAGCGTTGGGCACCTCTCAGCCAGGAAGATTGACTACCTGAAGAAGGTAGCTGTAGGGGACTGGATGAGGAAGGCGGAGGACCAATAGTTGTGGCGCAACTTTGGAGAGGCCCATTTTCAGCAGTGGACTGCCATAAGCTCAGTCGATTGGTGGCTTACACTAGTTGCAGAATTATTTGACTGTGCTGTGTTATTTGGTTTGGCATAGACTGCGAGCCGAGTATGTATGTGAACTAATGAGTTTATTATTGTTTCCAGGACGAGCGAGACGCAGTCCCAAATGGCCCGCACCATCAGCAACGCGTCAGCTCTGACTTCGCTATGTGCTGACCTATCCGCTTCAGACTCTCACTTCTTCGAGGTAATTGATTTGCTTCTTTGTACTTAAACGTATATGTATAAGACGATATGCTATGATCATAACATAAATATGAACCTGTCCTTAAGATGACTAGTCAAATTTTTTTGTATTAGTTTTCCTGAGCCTTTCCATTGATAAGCATAGCATCTGAATAGCGAATTTTATGAAAGCTGTTGATCGATTCGATGGTTGTTAGATCTGTGTCAACACATGCTGCATGAGAGGCTCGTGGTTAAGTAGTACCTGCATGGATTCCAAGATCTGCGAAGGTAAGCTGCGCTAACCGCGGTCAGTCCTTGGATGAGTGACCGTTTCGTTACCACATCGAGACCCCTCCGTGCTTTGGAGAGCACGTTGAAGCTGTCAGCCCCGTTGCAATCACTGAGGTAATATGTATTACGTACTAGAGACATTACGAACAAAAAATATCGCGCATCTTGCTGGCCGCGCAGCACGCGCGGCGCGAGCGTGACTAAGTGAGTGAGAGTGCAGGAGCTCTAAAACATGTTACAAAGATTCGTTTCGAGGTGTCTTCTATGGTACGTAGTACATATTACATTAGTGGTTGCAATAGGAATATCTATGACAGTCAACTATCTATGACTTTCAGAAGCCCGAAAGTTGACAACTGCTCTAACCTTATTATATCCCAAAGATAATACTTATCAATACTTATAATCATTACGTTTTAATTATGTCGGTATTACCGAGTAACTACAATGGGTTGCGGAAGTGTAAAGTACTAGTGTTCAGCCACATTCGGTTAGACTGGAAGTTGACCTCAACATAATTGGGAAAAGGCTTGAAGAAAGAAAACATGCATATAATTTTCTCTTACAATTTCCAGGTCCTATACATCGGTAAGGTCCGGATATCACAGCGTAAAGTACCGGAGTCATTGATTGACGATGCACTTAACAAATTCACTCAACATGAAGCGGAAAAAGCGCTGAAGCAACGACGACATAGCTTGCTGTCGTCCACTGGGGTATGTTATGTTACATTAGTTGATACTTTTCATTCGTGTAGCACAAATTTACAAAAAACTGAATAAACATCAAGAACTTGCAGGCTGTAGAAATATATTTTTCTTTGAGCAAAACTCCATCTCGTGACTCTAGAACGACCCTAATATGTTCTTTTGTGCTTTCAATTCCTAATATCAGAAACCCTGAAATGTCATCACTGAACAAACTGAACAAAGTGGATTTTTTGTCATATTCATGAAAGTGTCCACTAAGTTCATGTTCATTGCATTTTTTATTTATTTTGAGGAAAGAGGTAGGGGTCTTGAACACCCCTAAGCCACTGAGACCTGATAAGATCTATTGTGAAGCCTCTTGCAGCATTACAGCTCTTCCCCAAGCTGCAAGTCAATTATGAAGTCGACTATGACCTTGGGGGAGGAGCATTTGATCTCCTGCGTTGAGATGACGTGTCCTCCAAGATGTCTGCTTCTGATGTGGTGCACTGCATCACATTCGCATAAGATATGGATGGGCGTCTCATCCTGTTCGCGACAAAACCTGCAAACTGTGGTATCACTGAGGCCCATCCATCTTCATGCTATCTGATCTACCTCATATGCCAGTGCAAATGTTTGTATACTTGATTAAGAGTTTAACTTTGCGAATATTGTAACTCTAATAAATCCATTAAATGCTCATAATTATCTCTTTCAGACTTCAATTTACAGCAACGATTCCAAAGAAAATCTCGAACAAGAAAACAACTTACCACCACACGAACTGTTCAACAATAACAACAAAAAGATCCTAATACCTAGTACGACGCCTTTAGAACCTGATAAAGCATGGGCAAGTGCTGAAACCCTGAATACAAAACCAGACCCCAAGAAAATAGACGACGACTTTGACATGTTCACTAAAGAACGGGCAGAAACGATAACAAAGGAAACACACATCCGAAAACCAACTCCAACACCTTTGGAACCAAACGTTCTTGTCCTAAACGTACCCAAAAATAACTTAGATACTGTCAAAGAAGAGGACAAAGCAGAAATATGTTCCGTGATATCAGAAACAGCGTCTTCCATAACCGAATTCTGCCAGAAAACTAAAATTGAAGACTCCAAAATGGAATCTATGGACTTTGTGGATAAAGTTTGTCAAAATTCTAGTCGGGATGACAGTCCAGCTCCCATGAGTTTTCAAGAAATCAATAGGAAGCCAGTGACGGTTGAAAGGAAGACGTTGAATGAGAATAAGCCTTTCTTAAGAGATAGATCTGCTTCTATCGGGACTATTATCCATAAGACGCCTATTGCACAGCTGATTGGTGAGCAGAATAGGACTATGCTCTTTCAGGTGAGATTAATCTTATTACCATCTTAAAAGTTAGTGTGTAAATGTTGACAACTGAATAGAGGGTTAAGAATTTTCATATGGGTTTAATTTGTCTGAAATAAATGCATTTATTATTATTCCCTTTATTAATTTTAACAAACTTATAATTTACATTTTTAAATATTCACAACATAACACCCGGAGATAATGTGTCGGATAGATTCACCCGGACGGTGGCATGCCCGACAGATGTCAACCGTGCCATCCTTCACAAAACATTTCCGGTAGTTGTTCGTCATCATTACTGGCCGTCATAAAAAATTACCGTGTGGTGCCCAGCAAAGAGAATGCCTTGATTGTAGTAAAAGATGATAATGGGTTACGTTGAAATGATCTACAGCGGCACTAGCATTTTTATTCCTACTTATAACAAAAACCTTCCGATTATCAAATAAATTACCAAAAGTAGTGATTATGGAAATGTTCTCTTTGACTCTCATTTGGAAACCCGTCTTGCAGTGATTCTGATTTATATTTTTCATCATTTTATCAATAATATAAATCTTCCTATTCTTTCCAGGTTGGCCGCGCAGAACTCCGCCTAATAAGTCCAGATAGGAAACAAATTCTTCTCCATCGCGGCTTCAAAGATGTAGCCTCGTGCGTGTTAGGCAGACTGAATAAAGAACACTTTGGCTTCGTGTGTCGCGAGACCAATGACACGTATGCTTGCTACGTGTTCAAGTGCGAGAGTGACTCTGTGGCTTTGGAGCTTATTAATGGTACGTTGTAGCATACACCCTTTCGATTTCATGAGCAGATAAGTTTTCTATTAGGTCCTTTCCCAAAAACGATTTATCTCAAAAGATTCGTTGGCAAATATGATTTCTTTCGAATAAGCCTTCTACTGATATGACCCCTTCCTACAGTTCTTTCCTAAATATTCCTCTGCCAAGTCGAGATACCCTTCAGTTCGACAGGTAACATAATCAGAATGAATGAAAAATGTCTGTCGCCAGTTGCTATACAAGCACGCCATCTCTGAGAACTACTGAGAAGCGCTTGGAACCCAGTCGGCATTACGAGCGGCGAGCATCCCTAACCTACACGTGTGTGTGCAGTCGTATACAGACGTAATCTTGTGTATGTCGGTGGTGCTAGCGTTTATATTGTATTGAGTGGCCGAGGTGTGGTGTTAGGCCAACTCAATAAGAACGTTTCGGCTTCGTGTGTTTTGAACTATGTTTTAATTACGAGAATTGGCCTTTAGATCATGTTTCTATTTGGTCCTTTCCCAAAAATGATTTCTATCCAATACAACTATTGCCAAATATGACTTCTCCCGAATAGGCCATCTGCTAATATGACCCCTTCCTACAGTTCTTCCTAAATATGCTTATGCCAAGTCGAGATTCCCTTTAGTACCTCCACAGTAGTACACATTTTATATGGCCCACCGACCCACCCGCGCTACTCATTCACAACTCCTGCTCCTTGTGTAAAACTACCTACTTCTTATAATGAAACAAAGTTTAACCAGATTATATCGCGTATATTATTTAAATTGGTTTTCCTGACGTTTCGAAAGCTTTGCAGCGTTTCGTGGTCGCAGGTAGACTAAACTAGACTAACTTTGTTTTATTATAACGTGTAGTGATCGCGAAAACCTAAGAAATTACTACCTAGCTACCTTTATTTTGTTTTGATAGGCCAAAAGTATCAGATATTTAGAAAAGTTTAGTATCTATGTTACATGTTTTCAAGCAAAGTCAACGCAATGCATACTTTATTTTATGAGCTACGCTTAACGGCATATTGTTTACTTTTATTTTTAAGTTTATGTTTTATCTGTAAGTGAATTTGTAATTCTTTTGAGAAAATAAAGATCTTTATCCGTATGTACCTGCGCAAATGACACAATTTAAATACGCGGGAAATTGGTTAACAAACCAAAACACCATAGCTGCGTGGGAAAAGTCTCAGCCGCTATCGCTAGAGTATAGAAGCGTGTGAGTGAAATAGAAAAAGACGTCACGGCAATCAATTTTAACACCTTATGGCCATTACATAAGGTTGTTTTTTTTTTGTTTCGGGTGTTTTCGTCGATCGTCTTTTTGTGTTTCGTTGTGGAAATTCCTGTGTTGACGACGCGCCTTATTTTTTGTGTCGTGCTGTACCAAGTTTCTCCAATATTTTGTCAGTAGAGACGACGGTTTTTTTACTAAACCATATAACTTTACTAATGAGGTCTATATTATTGTTACAGCTATCAAACAAGCATTTGTGGCCCACGCCGATCTTCTGAAGAAAACCAGAGAAAAGTCACCAAACATGACCTGTGAACATTGCCCCATGCTGTGGTACCACCGACTGTGTCATGATATTGAAGGTAAGGAAAATGGCCAGGACCCTTCTTGGCTCAAAAATATCGATTTATAAAGTGGCATGATTAAGGTAAATGCTACAGGGTAGCCCGCGAAATTCAAAATTTCTAGCGTTTTTTGCTAATTGTAGCTCTATTTTGAGTTGTATATCAATCAAAATACGATTTGCGGTAGTAATAACAATATATCTACTGAATAATTCTTATGAAAAATATAAACCTTCCTTCATAAGCTCTACAAACTCGATAATCGATAATTTGATCGTAAATTAATATAATCGAGCTCGTACGGCTTATAAAGCTAGGTTAATATTTTTTATGAGTATTATTCAGTAGATATATTGAAATTACTACCGCGAATCATATTTCCATTTATACACAACGCGAAATACAGCTACAATTAACAAAAAACGCAAGAAATTTTGAATTTCGCGGGCTACCCTGTAGCATTCACCTTAAGTGATAAACATTTAAACATGTTTGTCACTTAATCATGCATAGGCTGAACGAATTAGATTTTGTAATGAGGGGCTCGTAGCGAAGCAACGACTACGCAGATTGTACAATCTGCAAGGTTAAGCTGCACTAGCCGCAGTCAGTCTGTGGATGGGTGACCGTTTCGTTACACATCGAGACCCCTTCGTGCCTCGGAGAGCACGTAAAGCCGTCGGTCCTGCGCCTGATCTCTCTCCGGTCGTGTCGGATTGCCGTCCCATCGGATTATGAGAGTGAGGGAATAGAGAGTGCACCTGTGTTTGCGCACACACTTGTGCACTATAATATGTCCCGCGCAGATGGCTAGTCTCCATTGAGATTGGCCGCCGTGACCGAAATTCAGCCGGGAGGACATTATTGTATGATGGTGTCTTGAAGTGTTTTGAAGATTGTAACATATTTTTAGGAATGAACGACAAGAAGACGCACGCCTTCATCCTTCGTCGCATTGAACAGTTGCCAGAAGATGAACAGGACCTCATCATTACCAAGTATCAAGGTGGCACAAACCAAAAGTATGAGGTGAGTTTATTAAACCCGTTTGTTGTTTTATACACGGTGAATTTTCGTTGGTTTTGGAAACGAAAAGGGGTCATTGTACTCATCATTATGAACAACTTTTACTATGGGTTCGATTATGAAATTGCGAAAAAAAAACAGCTTTCCCTCCCTCCTCCTCCCATCACTTTCCAAAAATGCGTTCTCCGCTCGACCGATTGCAACTCGCACGCACTTTGCTTGTTTGTTTGGCGCCGACTCATAATTAGTTATTTACATTTATTTTTCGCTTTTCAGTTTCTGTTTTCACTTTTTTGGTTTTTTTTATTTAGAAATTTTTGGCTAAAATTTAACTCCAGGTCTCCAATTCTACATTATGTTGTAGTGTCTAGAACTACATTTATGTGTGCCAAGTTTCAACAGAATATCGGTTGAAAGGTAAGAATTCAGTGGGACAACAAACACTTATCCCCTGTTTTCCTACCCTTAGGGGTGGATTTTGATTTTCAAATTTAAATGGGACCAACTTCGAGATATACCCTATCTATTAAAAAAAGAATCATCAAAATCGGACTACTCTTTAAAAAGTTATGCGTGGTCATACATAAAAAATATATATATACATATATACACGTCGAATAGAGAACCTCCTCCTTTTTTCCCGCGGTTGAAAATTTGTATCCTCAATGACAATAAGTATTATTTCCATTTATCGACGCACGCTGTCAGTTGATGAAATACATGGTATAATAAGATGTTTCACCAGGTATTCTCTTCGCGCAATGACAGCGCGATGCCTCCAAGCTACGTCACGATTAGTGCTGCCATTGATTGATATCTTCAATATACTTAAGGAGATTTTTGTTTATAATGAATATAAAATAAATTCCTAACTAGCCTAACTATTTGTTATCTCGTGTTATTCATCTAATTAGTTAATAAAGGAAACTATATTAAATTACTAGTTAAAAAATGATTCTTTATAGAAGAAAGTAAATAAAAAAATGCATTTTGCTCGGGTAATTTATTTTCACAAAGTGGCAGCACATCAAACTGACAAGTGTCACGCTACAGCCCGCTATTGGCTCCACGGCCGATGACGTAGTATGGAGGCAATCACGTGACCTAGCTGTCACGGGAAGAGACTACCTGGTGTTATTATACCATGATGAAATACTTCATACTTACAGAACAGAACCATCTAGTATCCAGTAGTAGAACTAATAATATGGGTGCGTTACGTAGCTTATTGTATGATATACATAAGTTTTGAAATGCTTGATCTGTAATTGAGATTTGTGACTTTTGCGACCGTGATCCCTTCATCAACTTGAAAATAAAATAAAAAGAAAAGCTTTCGAAACGTCAGGAAAACCAATTTAAATAATATACGCGATTTAATCCGGTTAAACTTTGTTTTATTATAACTTGAAAAGAGCTGATGATCTTCAAACGGCTGAAAAGGGGCCCCGAGAAATGCATTGCCCAAGGGCCCCGACATGGTTAAGGGCCCCGACATGGTTAATCCGGCCCTGGCTATAATTTATTTCAGTAGGCGGGCGAAGCCGCGGCCAAAGTCTAATACGACATATAAACGTTTTGTAATAAAACAAAGTTTAACCGGATTAAATCGCGTATATTATTTAAATTGGTTTTCCTGACGTTT
The DNA here is from genome assembly GCA_949699075.1 of Asteroscopus sphinx. Taxonomy (NCBI): domain Eukaryota; kingdom Metazoa; phylum Arthropoda; class Insecta; order Lepidoptera; family Noctuidae; genus Asteroscopus; species Asteroscopus sphinx. The sequence goes on from OX453032.1 coordinate 9,584,840, forward strand.
CGAAAGCTGCAGCATTTCTTTCATTCAATTTTTTTTTAATTTTCTTTCATTTCTTTCTGTAAAGACGCTTGTCTTCTTAGTCTACCTGTGACCACGAAATTTTTTTTTTTTTTTTTTTAGTACATAATAACGTACACAACTAAGCAGAGCTTGTGCTATGGCTACTAGACACTGGATATATACATACATAGACACACACACTTACATACTTTTTTTTTTGTAAATACATACTTATAATACATAAGAAACACCCGCTGAAATGCTGCAAAGCTTTCGAAACATCAGGAAAACCAATTTAAATAATATACGCGATTTAATCCGGTTAAACTTTGTTTTATTATAATGTGTAGTGATCGCGAAAACCTAAGAAATTATTAAACGTTTTGTCTTTGTTACAGACTAGTGAACACAATGCATTCCTGATGATGTTGCTAAGGGCTCATTGTGAAGGGAAGCAGACCAGACATGTACACGACACAGCCGAGAATAGGTAAGCGAAAATCAATAAGAAACGGGTCATTGACGGTTTTCGTGTCAATGTAATAAGCTTTTGCAACCTGTTATTTGTCGGAAAAAATGGTCCGACAAATAAAAGGTTGCAAAATGGTCCGACAAATAACAAGTTGCAAAATGGTCCGACAAATAACAGGTTGTAAAATGGGCCGACCAAATAACATGTTGCAAAATGGTCCGACAAATAACAGGTTGCAAAATGGTCCGACAAATAACAGGTTGCAAAATGGTCCGACAAATAACAGGTTGCAAAATGGTCCGACAAATAACAGGTTGCAAAATGGTCCGACAAATAACAGGTTGCAAAATGGTCCGACAAATAACAGGTTGCAAAAGCTGTTACTTAATTTATAACAGGTTTTAAAACGGCAGATTTATGCATTTTCTCCAATTTAACGTTTTTGCGTTTAAAACGGTTTAATAAAAAAAAATGCATGCCTATTGAAATTATATTGAATAAGTTTTACGAAAAAAAAATTGTATCCATAAGTTTTTGGTTACTTGTTCGTTTGTCAAATGCATCAAAAATTATACAACCTGTTTTTTGAGCAATGGAAATTAGTTAATTCTTTTCTGATGAAAAAGCTGTTCGTTGATTCAATTGCCTCCGCTAAAACCAATCGACCTAGCTTCAACCAACTCAGCCTATCGCAGTCCACTGCTGGACATAGGCCTCTCCTAAGTTGCGCCACAACGCTCGGTCCTCTGCCTTCCGCATCCAGTCCCCCCCAGCCACGTTCTTTAGGTCGTCGGTCCACCTGGCAGGGAGGCGCCCTACGCTGCGTTTGCCGATTCGCGGTCTCCACTCAAGGACTCATCTGCTCCAACGGCCATCGGTCCTTCGACAGACATGGCCAGCCCACTGCCACTTCAGCTTACTGATCCTACAAGCTATGTCGGTCACTCCGGTTCTTCTCCGGATAATCTCGTTACGGATTTTATCCTTCAAATAAACTCCAAGCATAGCTCGCTCCATAGCTCGCTCAGCGACTTTGAATTTGTGGACTAGCCCAACTGTCAGTGTCCACGTCTCGGCACCGTAAGTCATGACTGGCAGGACTTACTTTTAACTTTACTTTACTTTCTGTCGCGTTAAATAGTTTAATTTTAAATATTAATATAAATTATCCTTTTGCAAATAGAAATTAAATTAAATTAGTTTAAAAAAAAATCGTTTGTCAATCCATAAGTTTTTTGTTACCTGGTCGTTTGTCAAATGCATAAAAAAAAATTCAACCTATTTTTGAGCAATGGAAAACAGTTAATTCATTTCTGATGAAAAATCTGTTTTAAATAGCGGTTCGTTGATTCAACGGCCACGGCTAAAATCAATAGAATACCTAACTTGCTAGATATAAATAGAATTTCTTTCTCAGATCCTTTTCCCAATTATACTGAGTGTCAGGGAAACGGTTCCGAAAACGAAGTACGAACTTTCGTTCCGACTGATACTTACATAATAAAGATAAACACATAAAAAAAGGCACAATTAAGATAGACTATGGTTCATAGTCGTATACAATTTACCGGAGATGAGAAAAACAAACGTCAAAACACGATCATCGCATGCGATAAGGGAACGATGGTTGACCGGAGTAGCAAATTGTACGATGAATCGTACGATTTATCGAATATCGTCGAACGGGAGTAGACCCCCAGGTGAATACTGATACGAAACCACAAAAAAAATGCGATTCTTGTTTTAGATTTTTTCTTATTTTTTTTGCATTTTTCATACACAACCAGCTTTGGGCAGTTAAATAAAACTGATTTGCAAAAAAACCTCATTTATTTACTTATTTTTTAATGTTCACAATGTAATTCAAATAAAATATCAGCTGGCGCTAAGGGATGAACGACATCCGCTCGCATACGCAGTCCGTGTCGTAGCGAGCGTAGGTAGGTTAGGTACGCGTGGCATTGATTCAGAGTTTCGTACGCTTTACATTGCGGGTTTGAAAAATACCAAATCACTAAAACAATGAGTATAAGGCTAATGGTTATTGGTATTCGATTGTGTTTAGGTAGTATAATAATAGCCTTTCAGTTACGGGAGCGTTTCCCTGACACCCAGTATTGGGGTCGGCTTCCAGTCTAGCCAGATGCGGCTGAACATCAGTATTTTACACGGAGAGACTGCCATCAGACCCCCGCAACCCAGTTACTGGGTAATACCGAGATTCTATAATAAATAATAAATAAATATTTTTGGGACATTTTTTACACAGCACCATCTAGTCCCAAACTAAGCAGAGCTTGTATTATGGGTACTAGACAATGGATATGATACTTGTATACTTTTTTTTTTTTGTAAATACATACTTATAATACATAAGAAACACCCAGACCAACACAAACACTCATGTTCATCACACAAATATTTGTGTCCTGTGGGAATCGAACCCACGACCTCGTGATCACCAGTCCGACACTCGAACCACTAGACCACAGAGGTTGTCAATAATCTATGATAAGGCTAAGATAATATTATAATCAGTACATTATGATACAAGTGAGCTAAGTTGCCTATTATACTCGAGGCTGGATTGCATAATAGAGCCGAGAGTATAATAGTCAATGCTCACGCGTGTCATACGACGTTTTTCAACACACTTGCGAGGAAAAAACATAAATTACACATTTTAGACAAATATTGAATTTGTGAAAAATGATAAAAATGGCGCGCGAACCGCGCGGTGACATACAGCTATGCGCGCGCAGGTGGTCGAAGGAAACCACCATACAGCCTAATATAAAAATATTATAAATTGTTTTTTTAATTAATATTAATATGTTGACAAATTTAATAATTTGGTGAAATGAAATGTTTATATAGGATATTTTAATTAATACAGTTGATTTATTCCTAAATTTTTTTAATTTAGTTCAGGCATAAAAACTCTTTGCTGCGATTTAAAAATAAACTGTAAAGTAAAAAGCACTAGTGCACTATGAAAAAAGCACGCGTGCGTTATAAGCCACATTATGAATCTAAAAGCGATGCAATAAGAGCCACTTTACGAGCAAGTGTGTTGAAAAAAAAAATATTTTGTTAATTTCCAGATCAGAGTTTCTAAACCAGTACCTAGGTGGCAGCACTATCTTCTCAAAGGCGAGGCGCTCAATATCAAGTAGTTTTGATCTACTCAAACGGAAAACTAGCAGAGATGAAGGAATTGTACCACATAATATAAAGAAGGTAAAACAAAAGTAAATTTCCTAGAAAAATGCATTTTTTTACTCATAATTATTTTGCGTTTGACCGCCACCTCACCTGATGTTAAGCGATGGTGCGGTCGACGATAGTTCACGCTTGCCCAGCAAAAACATATTCACTCGAGCCTTGAAGACCACCTGATTATACTTAAAGATAAAGATATTTTATTTCGCAAGTAGGGGTACATGGTACATTACATGGTAATGTACCATGTACCATGTACAAAATAATAAATAAAGTTCAACCATATTTTACCAGTTGCCACGCGAAAAAAATCAAGTTAAATGTGTTAAACAAAAAGACACACACACAAAAAGAAACAACAGTGTCATTTTAATCAAAAATCCTTTTTTTTTTCATTTTCGGCATTATCTTGGCGTAAATGAGCAAAACGTTTTCTGAGAAAGTTTTGGTTCCTTTATCTAGCCGCCACATGTTAAACATATCGTATTGTTTCAAATACTTCTCGCGTGATTGTTGAGGGAGAAAGCTCATTTGTGCATTATTAACAGTTTCAGTCAATTCTGTTTGCGTCAAATAAACTTCCTCGTCGCTAGAACCACTCATTTTAGGGTAATAGATTTCAAGTTTCTTGTTTTTAACCTAATATTTATGTATTGAACAATATGACGTGAAAAGAAACTGGCCCGCGCAAAGCAAATGAAAAAAAAAGTACACCAAGAAGGTTCCGAGTCTGAGTTTTTAACAAATTAAAAAAGGTTGTATGATAAATTCGGCACCATGGAGGGAGAAGTAAATAGGTTTAATGATGTTTTGAATTCAGAAACGTAGTGCACACGATGTTCTAAATTCAATTTACTTTATCCTCTAGGGGATAAAAACGGCTTTTGCACTCAGATATCGAAGAGCAAAAATACTCTTTCCGAGATGGGGGGATGAAAAAGTGATTTTGATGTTAATGATTATACCTTTAAACCGACGATGTTACACTTTATTTTAAAGAATATTTAAATCTAGTTATATTTTTTTATTGTGTAGCCTTATTCTTAGTTTACATTGCCTTCACGAGTGACGATATTTAATTGATCGTCCAATGCACCCTGGGCAGTCAGCCACGCTACCAACCTAATGACTGGCTAATCTTTTTCCCACGACATGAGCTATTATCACTATGTATGTACTTATGTAGCTCATGTCGACATGACAGAAGAAGTTTATATTAATACCTAATAAATAAGTAATAAATATTTTGAGACATTTTACACAGCACCATCTAGTCCCCAAACTAAGCAGAGCTTGTACAGTCAACAGCATGACAGTGGTAACACTTCAATTCGAAAACCACCCTTACTGCTTACGAAATAAGGATGCTGCTAATGTCAAAGTGTTACCACCGACGTGCGGTCGACCGTACTATTGGTACTAAACAATGGATATAATACTTATATTCTTTTTTTGTAAATAAATACTTTTATTACATAAGAAACACCCAGACCAACACAAATACTTATGGTCATCACATAAATATTTGTGTCCTGTGGGAATCGAACCCACGACTTCGTTATCAGCAGTCTGACACTCGAACCACTAGACCACAGACGTAGTCAACCTGAAAAATTATATCACAATTAATGTTTTTGCAGGAAACATCTCCAACCACGCCAGTCCCAACAGCAATAGTGTTAGACTCAACATCAGAATCTTCCGGCCAGGACTTACTGTCTCCCGAAGCTGGGAGGAGCAAGAGCATGTCTCCAGCTGTCACAGATATGGGTACGTTAAGATTATTTTAGTCCATTACTTTTTTTTATACGCTCCACTCGGACCTCACAAGTCCGTCCAGCCGCAATGAGAACGAATATCTAATAGTACTAACGTAAAGAACGGCCACTCACCACCCCCCGCCAATTTAAGATTCCTCACCCGCGCCCCGCACGCACCCGCAGTCTGACGGCAATTGGACTGCAATATTGCAATGGATGTCAATTGCCAGTCGCTATACAAGCACGCCATCTCTGAGAACTACTGAGGAGAAGCGTTTGTAACCCAGTCGGCATTACGAGCGGCGTTCATCCCTAACCTACACGTGTGTGTGCGTTCGTATACAGACGTAATCTTGTGTATGTAGGTGGGGCTAGCATTTATATTGTATTGAGTGGCCGAGGTGTGACGGAGTTGTGGAAAGAAAAGCTCCCACCACCACCTGATTTTGTAGTACCGCAAGAACACCTGTCTCCAGGTCACTATCTCCCGTGGCCAGTCTGGAAAACCCTCAACCGGCTCCGGGGTCAAGTCGGTCGCTGCAGAGAAAATTTGTGCAAATGGGGAATTCGAGACTCCTCAAAAACTGAATGCGGTTGTGGGGCCCCCATTTGGTCTATGGCCCATTTGCTTACTTGTCCCTTGTGCCCTGTCAACTGTACACAAAGACTTTGTATACTAACGTACAAGAGCCGACCTAAATAAAGCCACGATTACCGCCATAGAAGTGACCAAATATTATACTGGGTGGATATGACAATACGACATTAAATAAAATCACGTACAGAGTATCACGTCCTCTGATCGTATACAAAAAAAAAAAACAAATCCAGTTAATAGCTTAGCCACAGGAAATTATTTTAATTTCATTAATTTTGAATGTAGGACTATTTTTCTAGGCCAAGATCGTTAGGTCAAAGACCTGTGCGAGTCCATATAATTTTAAATACTCTTTCTCAATGATTACAGATGATTAAAAATGGTGTTACTTATTATTTCGATGTTTTAATATTAATTTTGTTTAAAAAATAGTTTTTTTTAATTTTCGATAAACAACTTATTTATGTGTTTAAAATGTAATAACGTGTTTTCATTAATTGTCGTATTGTCATATCCAAGTTGTATAAAAAAAGTATGAACCATTGAAAAGCAAGAAGAAAAAGTGGAAGTCCATTACTGTCCCACTGCTGGGCACGGATATCTTTTCGGAATGAGAAGTCCACCACGCTGGCCTATTGCTAGTTTGTGGGCTACAAATACCAAGGAAAACTTTTTAGCATAACACACATAACATAACGCCTGTATTTCCCCGAAGGGGTATGCAGAGGTGTAATAGTACACCCACATTTCGCCAGTTATGTTATAACATAACTGGCGAAATGTGGGTGTGTGTGTGTGGGACTATAGTCCCATGTAAAAGGGGGCGAGCCTATTGCCATTGACCGGGCACAAATCCGGACTCCGGGCTGCTACTGAGAATGTCCTAATGAAAAAACCCAATAACACTTCGCCCGACCCGGGAATCGAACCCAGGACCACACGGTCAGCAGTCGCGCTTGCAACCACTAGACCAACAAGGCAGACAAAACAGGCAGCAGGCAGGGAAAACTTTTTAGGGCATACTTATATTCAGGCGGGTTGCTATTATCAATATCATTTTTCGTATTGATTTGTTACAGAGGTAGCACCAACACCCCGTTCGAACATGACCCCAACGCTAGAGGAGAGTGAGGAAACAGAAGAAGCAACTACCCCTGTAAATTCTCCTATGATGGACATGTGAGTATCTGGTCTACTGGGCTTTTGTCAAAATTGAGAAAAAAAAAAACACAAACGAAACATATTTTTTTTAGCCAGGAGTCGCAGGTTCGAATACTGCTCGTGAGCGATTTTTTCTTTCCACAGTTTAAGTAGTTAGATTTCGCTTCGCATGCGTTAATTCCTTTTTTTATTTTAGCAAAAACCCTTGAATGAAACATATAAACAGAAAAATTGTAAAGGGTAAATATTTTTTTTTTGTTTTGATCCCCGTTTCAGTACTAATTTTTGTTTCGTCAAAAGCTGAACGTGTGCCGTACGTGCTGCCTTTTAAGTTCCTAGGGAAAGAATCAGCATTTTTTGCCAATACATTCAAAAGTATTAAAATATATCTCACGAGATCTAGAAGATAGGGAGTCTGAAGCGAAAAGGAAAATAGATGTTCCATGGACACATACAATTACCCATAGTATCCCTAGGTTAACCAAGGATACACCCAATTACTATTGGCAAACCATGAGTACAAAAAGTTAACTGTGGCACACCTAGGTGAACCACAAGTACAAAGAGTTAACCGTGGAACGCTTAGGTGAACCACGGGTACAAAAGTTAAACGTGAAACACCTAGGTGAACCATGGGTACAAAAAGTTAACCGTGGCACACCTAGGTGAACCACAAGTACAAAGAGTTAACCGTGGAACGCTTAGATGAACCACGAGTACAAAAGTTAACCGTGGAACACCTAGGTGAACCATGGGTACATAAAGTTAACCGTGGCACACCTAGGTGAACTACAAGTACAAAGAGTTAACCGTGGAACGCTTAGGTGAACCACGGGTACAAAAGTTAACCGTGGAACACCTAGGTGAACCATGGGTACAAAAAGTTAACCGTGGCATACCTAGGTGAACCACAAATTCAAAAAAACGAAGGTTTGCTGTTAGAAAACTCATTTCTGAGTTAAGCTCGCCGATGAACATAAACTTTCCTACTGTAATATAAATGTATATATCTGTGCACAATAAAGAATAAGAATAAGAAAAAAATAACTGTGGAACGCTGAAGTGAACCACGGGTACAAAAGTTAACCGTGGAACACCTAGGTGGACCTTGTGTATTGTGCGGTGCGAGGTCTTCGAGTGTTGGAATGCTTGTTTAAATAAAAAGTCAATGTTTGAGATGAATACGAGTCTATTCAAATAATTTTGTAAATTTGTATAAAGTTCTAAATCTAATGTTATATGAATTGTTGGTCGCGATGTGTCGCACAAACGTGTATGTAACGTGTAACGTGTAATGCACAAAATAATTTTCTTTTTTTTTGACTGGATTCTCGCAGGTGGGACCGAAGTACCATTTCTGCTTAACCGGGCTTAGTTGGCGGAGAGTCCCATGTGGGACTCCATACGCCGAAGGTTTTTCCCTAATCCTAAATACTTACAAACTAAAGACGCGGATTCAATACCGCAAGCGGGCGTCCCCCAAGGGGGGGGCTCGAACCTCGCTGGGGCATTGCAGGGGGACCCCGCCGTTCCTATGTCCACCTAGCAGCCGTTGCTGCATCGAATTGATTTCCTCGAAAGTGGCGGACTTTCGGTCTATCGGGTGACGCGCTAAACGCCGTTATGCGGCAAGCCTCGCCGGCGAGGCTAAGACCTACCTAAAACCTAAACAGTGGCTACGCAATAGCCTGCTCCTAGGAACTACTCTAGAGCATAGGGCCGGTCTCGCGTGACGAGATTATCTCCGGTTGCTTACACCGTGAGGGCGTCCCCAGGGGGGAGCTCGGACCTCGACTCAGGGTGCAGCAGGGGGACCCCGCCACCGGTCCCCCCAGCAGCCGGTGCTGCGTCGGCATGTGTTTCTGTTTCTCGAGAGTCGGACTCTCGGATTCTGTGTGAGTGTCGCGTCGGTCCTCGCCGGCGGGGACGATATCTTGGACGACGGCGTCGGAGTGTGCTTGTGCTTTTATCTGACTCCTGGAGGAGTGTAATAGCATCATCAGGTTCGATAAATATTTTACTTGAACTCATCGCTTTATAGGCGCATGCGTCTGTTAGGTAAATTGTTCGGTGGCACTGCACCGAACATGTATAATAAGTTAACCGTGGAGCATCTAGGTGAATTAGGTTGGTAGGCCACGGGTCGGAAACAATCGAGACAACTTTTTTAGGGTTCCGTAGTCCTACAAGGAACCCTTATAGTTTCGTCATGTCCGTCCGTCTGTCCGTCTGTCCGTCTGTCCGTCTATCCGTCTGTCCGTCCTAATCCTTTACAGCTTAATAACTTCTACAGTTATAAACATAAGTAAATGAAATTTTGTTAAAAAATGGTTTAGATATAGATCTCAATTTTAAAAGCATAAAAAAATCTTGGTAACGTTTTTTAGGGGTGGCGCCCATGTGAAATGGGGATGAAAATATTTTATTCGCTGCACCCCCTCGTGTGGGGTATCATTGAATAGGTCTACTAAAATGAAGGTAATGTTTCATACATCACTTTTTTATCAGATGTACCATCTGCGAAATATAGCCTGCCAAAGTGGCTTAACTATGCAACGTAGAAACTTATAATCTTCCACATTGATAGACCTTTGTAAATACTCTCTTTTAAAATTATTTCGAGCATATTATGATTATAAATTTTTGAGTTATAGAGAGAAAACTGAAAAATACTTAAAACGTCCTAGTTCAAAGGTCATTGACTTTAGAGAAAAATGATCATAGCAAATAATGCTCCTTTAGCTACTTTCTATTTGAAAAAATCACAAAAAGTAACTTTGTGTTATGTTGACGACACACTTCTTAAATTTGGCGCCATCTATAGGCGTCAAACAACACTCTCTGGGTCGCCAATGCCGTCAAGTGCCGTCTATTACATTTGGCACTGTATAGCGCCATCTAGAGGCTACTGACATCACTCTCTGAGTCGCCAATGCTGCCGTCTATTGCAAAAACTAAAATAGCCGTGATTAATATTCGATTTGATTTGTTTGTAACACCTACTTAAGGAACCCTATAATACTGAGCATGGCCCGACATGCTCTTGGCCGGTTTTTCTAATTTATTAAATTTTTTCGATTTCAGTTTCCTAAAAGTGAGCGACAATCGCCCAGCTAAAACGGAAGCTGGGACTGAGAACGAGGCTACTTGGAGACAAGCCATCTACGAGAAGATTGTACAACCCGAGGTGCAAGTCGAAGGTACGACATAAATTATATGCTGAGATGGGGGCCTTTTTTAGTCTCATACAGGCATGTCAATTTTAAGTTTTTTTGTTAATATGTTATTTTTAGTTTTTTTTCTCTCGCCTGTACCGAGACTGAAATAAATATTTTCTTTTCTTTCTTTCTTAAATTCTTCAACAGCTTAGTAAAAGAAAGTGTATTGAAATGTATAGAAATTAAAATGTATTAAAAAACAAAGTTACACCATCCTCCGAGCCTTTTACCAATTATATTGGGGTCGGCTTCCAGTCTAGCCAGATGCGGCTGAACATCAGTATTTTACACGGAGCGACTGCCATCAGACTCCCGCAACACAGTTACTGGGTAATACTGACATTCGGAAGTTAGACCAGTTGTCAGACTTTCAGGCTTCTGACTACCCGTAACGACTGCCATAGATATTCGTATGACAACCGGGACCGACAGCTTAACGTGCTCTCCGAGGCACGGAGGGGTCTCGATGTGGAACGAAACGGTCACCCATCCACAGACTGACCGCGGCAAGTGCAGCTTAACCTTGCAGATCGTACAATCCGCGCAGTCGTTGCATCTTATGAGCCCCTCAAAAATTACATAATTTTAAAAATTTCTTAGGTTTTCCCGGTCACTACATAACATAACATCACGCCTGTATTTCCACGAAGGGGTTGGGAGAGGTGTAATAGTACACCCACATTTCGCCAGTTATGTTATAGTCCCTTGTAATACGGGGCGAGCCTATTGCCATTGACCGGGCACAAATCCAGACTCCGGGCTGCTACTGTGAATTTCCTAATGAAAAAGCCCAATAACACTTTGCCCGACCTGGGAGTCGAACCCAGGACCCCATGCTCAGCAGTCGCGCTTGCAACCACTAGACCAACAAGGCAGTTACACACCACCGGTCACTACAGACCGGTGGTGTATATATATATTTCTTTTTTTTAACGAGTGGTCTGATTTTGATGATTTTTTTAATGGATATGGTATATCTCGAAGTTGGTCCCATTTAAATTTCATAATCAAAATCCACCCCTAAGGGTAGTAAAACAGGGGATGAGTGTTTGTTCACCCACTGAATTCTTACCTGTTAACAGATTCTGTTGAAACTTGACACACATAAATACGTGGGACACTCAGAAAGTTTTGCGAAACTAAAAAAAATTGTTCTATACGTACATATATTTTTATCAAATCTTTTCAAAGTACTTTCCACCAGCCTCTATACAAAGATTCATGCGCCTAAACCAGTTTTCAAAACACTTTTTCCAGTCCGCCGCAGACACCTCGTTTACAGCCTGCTCGAACGCAGCCAGCGCATCTTCCGGCGACGAAAATTGTATCCCTTTGAGCTGATTTTTTATTTTTGGGAATAAAAAGAAGTCACACGGTGCTAGATCAGGGCTGTAAGGAGGGTGACCCAGGAGTTTGACTGGCGTGCTGTCCAGGAAGTCCCTCGTTTTGAGTGCGGTGTGCGCAGGTGCATTGTCGTGGTGGAGCAGTAGCCCGCGGAGCCCTGTGTTTGGTCGCTTGTTGCTTATAACAGAGAAAACTTCTGGCAAACATTTGGTAGTATACCATTCGGCATTAATGCTTCTTTGATCCCGTAAGGGAATTGATACCAAGTGGCCAGTCAAATTAAAAAAGCTAGCGATCAAAATCTTACCCCCGCTTCTAGATCGCTTCACTTTGGTAGGCGTTGGCTCATTTTGAAACACCCAAACAGTCGACTGGCGCTTGGTTTCTGGGTCGTATTGATAAATCCAGGACTCATCACCTGTAACGATGTCGTAAACACGCCGAGACGAGCCTGCTTCAAATTTGTTAAGCATATCACGGCACCATTCCACCCGGGCCTGCTTCTGAGCATCGGTGAGGTTGTGCGGCACCCAGCGTGATACTATCCTCCTCACGCGAAGATGGCTGTGTAGAATCTCGTGAACGCTTCCCGATCCAATCTTCAATATGTGTTGAATCTCCTGATATGTAATTCGCCTATTGTCTTGGATTAAATTTTTCACTGCTAGCACGTTTTCTTCGGTAACAGCCGTCAAAGGGCGACCGCTTCTTTCGTCATCCCCCAAAGTTGGTCGACCGCGCTTGAATTCGTTATACCAACGATACACGATTGCCTTGGAAGGGCCTTCATCCATGAATGCCATTTGAAGTCTATCGTACGATTCATCCGGTTTCAGGCGACACTTGAAATCGTATAAAATCATAGCTCTAAAATGTTCCCGGCGCAGATCCATATTTCAGTGAGACACAATACTTTGAATTAACTCGCAAAAAATGTGGAGGGAAATTTTGAAATTGGAACTTACTTATTTTTACTTATAAATAATCATATTTTCGAAAAACATTATAACTGGCCAGTCTCCCATATATAAAAACTTTTTTTCGCAATACTTTCTGAGGGGCCTGGTATAGTTCGAGACACTACGACTTAATGGAGAGCTGGAGTTAGATTATAACCACAAAAAAATACAAATTTTAAATTTTTAACAAAAAATTGAACCGACGAAAATAGAAACTGAAAAGCGAAAAATAACTAATTATGAGTCGGCGCCAAGCAACCAATCAACGAAGATCATTAAATTACTTTAAATAAATAATAAAAACAACGTCACATCAAATACAACGTGAAATTTTCAACGATAAACAATAACTTTCCAAAAATGCGTTCTCCGCTCGGCCACTTGCAACTTGCACGCACTTTGCTTGTTAAAAGTTCGTTTGGCGCCGACTCATAATTAGTTATTTTTCGCTTTTCAGTTTCTATTTTCGTCGGTTCAATTTTTTGTTAAAAAGTTTTATTACGTCATAATTTTGTTGTTAGATAGATATATAGAATATGCTTTATTGTATACCATGAACAACAGTAAACAGGAACAACGTATAAATTATGGGGTTGGGTGGTATGGGTTGTTGTTATAATTTCATGATTGGCATAAAAGAAGACGCGTTGAATGATGACCATCATATTATATTCCCCCCTTTTGGGAGAGGCCTATGTCTAGCAGTGGACGTCTTTCAGCTGAAATTATGATATTATATCAAACAATAAATTAATTGATCGTTGACTTTTACTACACTACACATTTCGTACTTTTCTGGTCATCATTCAGATAGGTACCTAAATATTTTATGAAACACAATGTTTAAAGAATTACGCGATTTTTTATTTTACAAAATAGTTTGGGTACGTGAAGTTCATCTTTACAAGTCTGGTAAAAATAGACCTTTTTTTTCATCTAAAAACCCAAACTTTCCATTATTCCAGGAGAACTAACGTATCATCGTAAATCATCAGCTCCTAAAGGCAAAAGGACAAGGGAGGAGTTGCGTCAGCTGTGGAAGATGGCGATAGACCAGACCATACTGCTTGTTAGAATGGAGAAGGAAAATGCTAGACTCAGAGGTAAGAGTTTCAAGATGCTTCAAGTGCTTATATAAATAGTAACAGTAATGAAGTGTGCCGAGACGTGGACACTGACAGTTGGGTTAGTCCACAAATTCAAAGTCGCTCAGCGAGCTATGGAGCGAGCTATGCTTGGAGTTTCTTTGAAGGATAAAATCCGTAACGAGATTATCCGGAGAAGAACCGGAGTGACCGACATAGCTTGTAGAATCAGTAAGCTGAAGTGGCAGTGGGCTGGCCATGTCTGTCGAAGGACCGATGGCCGTTGGAGCAGACGAGTCCTTGAGTGGAGACCGCGAATCGGCAAACGCAGCGTAGGGCGCCCCCCTGCCAGGTGGACCGACGACCTAAAGAACGTGGCTTGGGGGGACTGGATGCGGAAGGCAGAGGACCGAGCGTTGTGGCGCAACTTGGGAGAGGCCTATGTCCAGCAGTGGACTGCGATAGGCTGAGTTGATTGAATGAAGTGGGTTCGGATCACATCGGATCATTAGCACGACACACAAAGAAAGTACTATTACATTTATAGAATTGAATTGTGTAGAAGTGACCATAGTTTAACAGTTTTAACTAAACTACTAACAACAAACAGCAGACAGTTTTAACAGTTTTGACTAAGTTTAGTAGTTTTTAGTTTTGACTAATGTCAGCTTATTAAGGGCTAAGCGGGTATGTTAAATAAAAGTCACATTAAGACTTTCCACCACTTGAAAACTCTGTATTTAAGGTTAATTTGTTAGTAAGTCACTTCAATAATATAACGAAGTAAAGGACAAGTAATTTCGGGTTATAGGACGTCTGACTTCTTCAACAGTTCGTAGCAAATTGCCCGTTCCGCTCCCCGCGCCAACCACCCACTATCAATATGGCCGACTTTGTGGGGTGTCATACCGCAGTGCTGCCATTTTTCTCCGCCGATTTGTGACCATGCATTGAAAAATTAATTTGATTAAAATACATGGTCGGTTTTTAAACTTTGAGCAGCACAGTCCAAGAAGTTCGCAGTCTATTTTAAATAAACTACAATTACATACCGTTTAACCTTTGTCTTAACATTTCAAATGACTGATGAACAAGGTCCAATAATCAAATCAAATCAATTTATTCGCGAAATATGGGTAAAATTACATTTGATGTTAAAAATAAAAATTACATTTAGTATCACCATATTCAACCATGACCAGTGTAGCTGTCATAACTCAAATATGACAATTTCGTTCCAGAAAGCGAAGAATCCTCAGCAGTCCGCCGCATAAAGCTAGAGTACAACGAGCTGGGCGTTTGTGACGCTGGAGTCAGTCAGATGTGGGACTCGCTTCTGTCACGAGACTCCTCACAGCCCATGGCGAAGGTCGACAGGCATATGCTGACCCAAGCTGTCATACAAGGTAACACAGTCTTTCTGCCTAACCTTTTCCAAAATTTGAAGATGGACCCAGAATGGAACCTTGGGGAACTCTCCACAATATGTATATAAAATGATATTGACAGAGACAATGGTGCCTATTATATGTGGCAATAAAGCATTTAAAGGAACTACATTTAGTAAGTTACCTAGTTGCATATTATGGCAGCAATTTATTTTAAGCATCTTAATGCCTATCGTGTCAAAGGCTTTATAAAACTCCTTGTTATTTTGGAGACCAACAGTACATGACGTTACTTTCCGTTAACGTAATTTGAGAAACTGGTTTGTTCAGAATCACTAGGAGAGTCGATTGGGATAGTTTTTTTTTTCTAAATCACAAAATTACATGCTTTTAGAGTCATTGTAAGTTTCCCAGTATGTAGCGGAAAAGGTGAAAAATATAGTCCTGCACGATATTTTTCACCTTTTCCGCCTGATTCACGGAAACTAATTGAGCCGAACTTCTTGGACCTTACAATCCGCTGATTTACTCAATTTAACCTTATCCAAATTGAGTTTCCAATTTTATTTTGTTTAAAATGTAATTGGTATAAAAACTATACTATGTAATAATAAACCATTTTCTCGAATTGCTTTAGCAAAAATAACGTATATTCTGTCTATTTAGGTTTTAGTTAGTGATTAGCGAATTTTGATTAAATAGCAGTTTTACATACATACATACATATTATCACGCCTGTTTCCCATTGGGGTAGGCAGAGACTATGGATTTCCACCTGCTACGATCCTGACACACCTCTTTCGCTTCATCTACGTCCATTAACCTCGTCATGCATGCTCGTCGGTTTAGAGAACTCTTAACCTGGCATTTTTTGAGAACATCCGCGATTTGATCGCGATACGTTCGCCGAGGTCGTCCCCTTCCAACTCTTCCATCCACACTCGCTTCGTATACTTGTTTCGTCAATCTCCTCTCGTCCATCCTCTCTATATGTCCTAACCATCTTAACATACCTTTCTCAATCTTTGTCACTACATCTTCTTTCACTCCACAACGCTCCCTTATCATGTTATTCCTTACTTTATCTCTCAAAGTTACACCACACATACTTCTCAAAGCTCTCATTTCTACTGCATTTATTCTGCTTTCATGTTTCTTCTGCCATACCCAATAGCAGTTTTAATTATGGTTTATTATTATATGGTTGAGCTAAGCGATGGCTGATGCTCGCGTCATGCTCGTGAACGGGTGCCGTCTGTCGGGACAGGTCAGCTGCTACATACTATGGCAACTCTTTTTAAGTTTATTTCTAAAGGCAATATTCTTACTTACCCCCAGTTTCTGGAAAGCTGATCAATTTGATCTGTTGTCAAATCTCATGTCGGCTCCTGTGATTGGCCGCCAAAATTGTTAACAACCAATCACAACGCTTGACCTGAGATTTGACAGCTGATTAGTAAATTTTTGCGTTGACCAGCCTTTCGGAAACTGGGGGTTAATCTTTCTGTTTTTCTGACATTAACCTACTCACATTATTTAAATTAATTTGATGTAATAAACAATAACATACTTTAATAAAACCGGCCAAGAGCATGTCGGGCCATGCTCAGTATTATAGGGTTCCTTAAGTAGGTGTAATTACAAACGAATCAAATCGAATATTAATCATGGCTATTTTAGTTTTTGCAATAATCGGCAGCATTCGCGACTCAGAGCGTGTCAGGCGCTACTAACAGTAGCGCCATCTAGCGATAAATTCAAGAAGCCAAATTTAAGAAGAGTGTCATTTCAAAGTTACTTTTTGTGATTTTTTCAAATAGAAAGTAGCTAAAGGAGCATTATTTGCTATGATAATTTTTCTCTAAGGTCAATGACCTTTGAACTAGGACGTTTTAAGTATTTTTCAGTTTTCTCTCTATAACTCAAAAAATTATAATCACATTATACTCGAAATAATTTTAAAAGAGAGTTTTCACAAAGGTCTATCAATGTAGAAGATTATAAGTTTCTACATTGCATAGTTTAGAAATGGCAGGGGGGGGACACATTGCAAGGCACTTTGGCGGGCTATATTTCGCAGATGGTACACCTGATAAAAAAGTGGTGTATCAAACATTACCTTCATTTTAGTAGACCTATTCAATGATATCACACACGAGGGGGTGCAGCGAAAAAAATAATTTTTCCCCATTTCACATGTATGGACGCCACCCCTAAAATAAGGAAAAACTATTTTTTTATTCTTTTAAAATTGAGATCTATATGTAGACTATTTTATAACAAAATTTCATTTACTTATGTTTATAACTGTAGAAGTTATTAAGCTGTAAACGATTAGGACAGACGGACAGACGGACGGACATGACGAAACTATAAGGGTTCCTTGTAGGACTTCGGAACGCTAAAAAGAGTATATCCATGGAGTTTCTTGCCGGTTCTTCTCCATAGGACCCATAATTTGGAACCGTGCAACTAGAGCTTAACGTTTCAAAAGTGCTTGTAATTAGGTTTATTTTAAATAAAAAAAAATTGAATCTGAATTAGTTGGCGAAACTTCACTGACGTGATGGGTATCGCATCGTCGATATCTAATGATAATAAGAGAAGAAAAATATGATTTTCGAAACTCATCATTTCATTCATATCAGCTGATCACAGGATCAACGGTCACGGGACGCGTGACCTTGTAGGTTTACATAGTATTTTTAAAGAAATATCAGATAACATAACACAATACGTAAAAAATATTTGTCACGCAACGCTGAACTCGTGATCAGCTGGTTGTAGTTGAAATTATGAGTCCTGAAAATCATATTTTATCTTCTTGTATTGTCGTTGGATACCGATACTCATTACTTCTGTAAAGTTGCGCAGTATTATATTACCTGTGGTTTCGCCAATTAATTTGATTAACTTTATACATGCTGAAATTATAATGGCCTCTTTCCCGAAAATGAGTCATTGTACTCATCATTATGAACAACTTTTACTATGGGACCAAACCTGAAATCATTTGGTCCCTACATTTGTGTTCACTTAAATCGATAAAATGTAGGGACCACCACCTGATTTCTTTTTCGCGATTTCAGGGTTGGTCCATTGAAGTGGCCACGTTCTATTCAAAAAATATCTAAACAAAACTGTTACCTATACTTATTTGAACCATTGACACGATAAGAAGAAGAGTTGGTCCCATAGTAAAAGTTGTTCATAATTATGAGTACAATGACCCTTTTTCGGGAAAGAAGTCATTAAAATTTCAACATGTGTATCGCTGTACGATAAATGAAAAAATATACAGTTTTCTGTCTCGTGTAAAATTAGCTGACATGAAGCAGGCGTGCCCCGCATGTGTCGCGGCGGCGTGTGGTACTTCTTCTGCAATATGTGTTGATACGTATAATTAGTTTATGATGGTTGGTTAAGAAGTAACACAATTAAAACCATTCAAAACTTATTATACGTATCATTGGCGCCCCACGTTGGGCGCCAGTGATACAGTTAAGATATGGGGAGGTTGTCGAAAATAAAATAACAACCTCTAACCTCTGTATACACAAATTATATTTTTTTTTTTAAGTCGTGGGTAGGAATAAGACCCGTCACTATATTTCCCTTCGTTTTCTAAGGCGGATGCGCAGGTACTATCCTGGTTCAGCCGCCGTGGTGGTGAAGACCGAGATGGTGATGGGCAGCTGGAACTCGCCAGGCAGGATGGCACCGGCCGGTACTAGGTGGGCAGTACGGGCCTAAGGTGAAGGTGCACCCGGAACGTAGCACCCTGGAAATCAACGTCCAGCGTGTTATTAAAAATTCCATCCTTGTCTCGTCTGATTGTGACCACCGGAAGCATGAACGAAGCGAGATGTACTACTGCGCTAATGATGGTGGAGGTGTGTGTTTGTCACAATCAGACAGGAGTAATAAAAGATGAACATGAAAAGCACAAATGATAAAATTACGCTATGCACTAATAAGCAAGCAAAGAAATTATAAACATAGCTGAAGGCTCAAAGTTCAAATGAATCTAATTTGAAAACATTAACGGTCGGACAAAACAACGCAACGCTAACAGATAACGGCTACACTTTAAACACAAATTAATGTTCAACACTTACCCAATTGGGGTAAAAACACTGCACAGATTTTAATATAATGACTATTATCAGTCAATGAATAATGTGTGGAATGAAAATATTAAAACACGTATAATTACAATTGGACAGCACACGATTGACGTCACAAGAAGTGAACGTGTGCTATCCTTAACGTGTTTAAGCCGTAGTGTGAGAGGCGTCGCTTCGTATGTAACTCGCGGACCGTTAGAATGGCGATGGCGAGGTGGGGACGCGATGACTAACCCATTTTATCATGCGCGCGCTCGCTACAACCAGTCATTTAAAAAAAACGATTCAAACAATGTTTTTATTGTATTAAAACCCTGAATTTAAGAATAATTAACGTTACTACGTTACAGTGTATAAAATGATTTTGACAGAGATAATGGTGCTTATTATATGTGGCAATAAAGCATTTAATGGAACTACATTTAGTAAGTTACCTAGTTGCATATTATGGTATTGACTATTTCAAGTTACAATTAAAGCATCATATCGATATTAAGGCCCTGTCCCTTCGCAAACTCCAAAAAAGTACATTGTTTCTTTCAATTTTTCGTCATTTCTAGAAGTAGGGAGAATGGAAAAAATATATGGTGGAGTTGAGTAGTTTAAGTATCCATTTTGAACGATTTAAATAACTTCGCTTGATAGAAAAAAAAACCAAAGATAGCCAATTTTTGACACTTTGAATTCATTTTATGACGAAATTTTATATGGAACATGATTTTGAATCTTACACGATATATTTTATCGCAAACCAAGTAATCCATTTCAGAAAAAAAATATGATAAAATTACATAAATTTAATGTTTTACGTAACTAATTGTTATCACGGGCCGGCACGCCTCAGTGCTCCAGCTCCCCACTGCGCCCCGCAGTCCAGGGACCTACAATTCGTGCAGGGACAGGACACAACAGAAGTAATTGCGTCCGCTCCCTCCTCCCCAGGCGTGCCCCGCATGTGTCGCGGCGGCGTGTGGTACTTCCTGGCGGAGCAGGCGTGCCTTCGCTCCGCGCCGCCCGACACACACTCGTGCCCGCTGTACCACACGCCCTACGCCTCGCTGCTGGGGGGACTCACCAAACACCAGCACGCCATACTTATTGACTTGGGTAAGTTGACCTTGGGTAAGTTCACCTTGGGTAAGTTCACCTTGGGTAAGTTCACCTTGGATAAGTTCACCTTGGGTAAGTTTGGTTTTGGTACTCTTTTAGTACTCGGTACTTGGCATACTCGGCAATTATTGATTTTCTGTAGAAAGTGTCATAACTCATAATAGTTCAATAAGATACAAATAAGCTAAGATTTTCATTATACTCGAGGCTGGATTACATGTCTTAACAAAGCCGAGAGTATGATGAACATTGCTCACGCGTTTCAGATGACGTTTTTCAACACACTTGCGAGGAAAAATAAACATAAATATAGTTTAGAAAATAAATTTTAAATTTGTGAAAAATGGCGCGCGGATTTATATAATCTTTACGCCACGCCCGTGCCTAGTGTTGAGTAACGAAGGAAGCCACCAAACAGCCTAATTAAAATGTTTTTTTTTTTTCTATTTACAACACATTTTAATGTTAATTTGTTGACAAAAATAAATAATTTGATGAAATGAAATGTTTATTTAAAATATTTTAATTAATAGTTAAAACAGTTGATTTATACACAGTTTTTGTAAATTTTGTTTAGATATAAAACTCGATTTAAAAATAAACTGTAAAGTAAGAGTGTTGAAAAAACTGTAGAACACATAACATAACATCACGCCTGTATTTCCCCGAAGGGGTAGGCAGAGGTGTAATAGTACACCCACATTTCGCCAGTTATGTTATAGTCCCATGTAATTGGGGGCGAGCCTATTGCCATTGATCGGGCACAAATCCTGACTCCGGGCTGCTACTGAGAATTTCTTAATGAAAAAACCCAATAACACTTTGCTCGACCCGGGAATCGAACCCAGGACCTCACGCTCAGTAGTCGCGCTTGCAACCACTAGACCAACGACAAACTGAAAAACTGTAGAAAGTGTCATAAAAACATTACGAATCGCACTAAAGTGAGGGGTAGAGTAAAATGATGTCAGAGTTCAAACATAGGGTAAAAATTGATCTTCCGTAGAAAGTGTCATAAAAACAATGCGACGTGCACAAAATTGAGGGGTCGAGTAAAATGTTGTTACACACTATAATTACCGCCAGCAATAAAAAATATCACCACACACAAGTCAAATTCACTATGAATTTATCAAAGATAAGTCCGGAGACTTACCCTAAGGAGGCAAGGTGCTTTAGGGTAAGTCTCCGGACTTAACCTAGGTCATGGCATAATAAGATGTTTCACCGGGTATTCTCTTCCCGCGATGACAGCGCGATGCCTCCAAGCTACGTCACGATCAGTGTTGCCATTTATTGATATCTTCAATATAGTTAAGGAGATTTTTGTTCATAAAGAATATAAAATAAATTGCTAACTAGCCTAACTATTTGTTATCTCGTGTTATTCATCTAATTAGTTATTAAAGGAAGCTGTATAAAATTACTAGTTCAAAAGTGATTCTTTATAGAAGCAAGTAAATGAAAAAATGCATTTTGCTCGGGTAATTTATTTACACAAAGTGGCAGCACATCAAACTGACAAGTGTCACGATAACAGCCCGCTATTGGCTCCACAACCAATGACGTAGTACGGAGGCAATCACGTGACCTAGCTGTCACGGGAAGAGAGTACCTGGTGAAACATCTAATTATACCATGCCCTAGGTAAATTCATAGTGGATTTGACTTGTGTGTGGTGATATTTTTTCTGACTGATCGGACTTATTTATTTGTTCCACACAGGTCGCACATTCCCGAAACACTCATACTTCGCATCAGCACTGGGCCCCGGACAGTTGTCTTTGTACAACATATTGAAAGCGTACTCTCTGCTAGACCCTGACGTCGGCTACTGCCAGGGTCTCAGCTTTGTCGCTGGAGTGCTGCTACTGCACGTAAGTTCAAATTCAAATTATTTTTGGAACGAAGCTCCTTATAGGTTATGGGGGCTTGTGGTAGGTGTGATTTGGGAGAACATGTAGCGTCACACTAAGATTTGCGTTATACCCATAGAGTACATTGAATATTTGGACTATTAAGGGGCTTGTGGCTTAGTAGCGACCTTGTGGATTGTACGATCTGCAAGGTTAAGCTGCACTAGCCGCGGTCAGTTTGTGGATGGGTGACCGTTTCGTTACACATGGAGACCCCTTCGTGCCTCGGAGAGCAAGTAAAGCCGTCGGTCCTGCGCCTGATCTCTGTCCGGTCGTGTCGGATTGCCGTCCCATCGGAGTATGAGAGTGAGGGAATAGAGAGTGCACCTGTGTTTGCGCACACACTTGTGCACTATAATATGTCCCGCGCAGATGGCTAGTCTCCGTTAAGATTGGCCACCGTGACCGAAATTCGGCCGGGAGGACATTATATTATATTCGGACTTAGAGTTGTCAGCTGACTTCACCTTTAAGCGCCATCTGGTGGGTAATGTTAAAATTAAAGCTAACTATTAAATAAAACATACAAAAAGATATGTTTTAACTGAGGACCGAACCTGGGCACTGTAGTATCTCAGTCCGACGTAAGATGTTTCCTGCCATTTATGCTTAGAATTATAATGTACCGGTCAAAAAAATATGAATTTTATGAATAACTTCGTTCCTGACGAGGACACCGCAACCGGACATTTTTTTAAATTCTTTTTTTATTCTAGTGGAACGGTTACAAATGGTGAGTTCTTTAGAGAAGAATCTCCAAAAAACTCCATGAACCACATATAATATAATACTCATGAACATACTTGATTTCAAATAATTCTTCAACACAATAAATGAGCTCAAATTTTAACAATGTGTGTGTGTGAATGGGGTGAATGTCAGGAATAAGAAAAAAGGAATTACAATGCCTTTAAAAAGTAAAAAAAAAATATATTGCCTTAGCAAGAGCTGACCAGTCCTGACAGACGGCACCCCAAGTATATTATCAGTTCAAGGAAATACGCAAGCCCCTCTCTTCCAAAGTGCGTCTTGAAAATTTATTAATCATACTTTTGTATTTAGGTATAATATTAGTAGGATGTAGGCTGTAACAATTAATGCGTCCCTATATTATTTGACAGATGGAAGAGGCGGAGGCTTTCATACTGCTTCGTCACCTAATGTTCAGACGAGGTCTTCGGAAGCAGTACCTGCCTGATATGAGCGCTCTGCAAGTTCAGGTAAGTTAGGGGAAAATACCATGTGGAAATAAAATGGGGAATGCATTGAAAAACGCTCCAAAATTAACCTCGGTTTTTGAACAGTAATAGGTAGGCAGAAGACCGAGTGTTGTGGCGCAATTTGGGAGAGGCCTATGTCCAGCAGTGGACTTCGATAGGCTGAGTTGACGATTAATAGGTAGCTGGTTGAAATTTTCTCAGGATATGTGTCCTAACCATCACTATCACGACAAATACAAGAAACCTCGAAAAACATGAATTTTTTTCAACGTTTTTGTTCCTGCTCTATCTTCAAAACGGTAATACATACAAGCGTCAAACTAAGTTTGATTATAGTGCATACTATCTAGTTTAAAAATAGGGTAAAAATAGACATGTGTGGTGGTATATGCATAAGAAAGAGATGCAAAAATTCATATTTCGCTCACGGTGCGTTGATTTCTTTGATGAACTCTCGTAAATTAAATCAGTTTCTATGGGATATAAGGTCTCTGAGTGGTACGGAACCCTTACCGCGTGAGTCCGGCTCGCACTTGGCCGGTTTTTTTGCTTCATTATTAAACAAGTACATCAATCGGCTCTTTTCGGTACGCAACGATAAAGTTTCCTTATCATTTCCAGCTGTACCAACTGTCTCGTCTCCTTCGCGACCATGAACCGGATCTTCACGCGAAGCTGGAAGCTCTGGACATATCTCCAGCACTATATGCGGCTCCATGGATGCTCACACTGTTTACCAGCCAATTCCCACTAGGATTCGTCGTCAGGGTGTTCGGTAAGACAATAACTGTAGGTTATCGTGGTTTAAACTCCCATATGACATGAAGATTTGTGTGATACCGTACGAAAAGAAAAGCATTTTGCAATGAACAAACTCAATAACACTATATTTTTGACTTAAAAAATGCCTCAAGAACAAATACACATTATTATGCTGTAATTTCAGAATCAAAATAGAATACGCTCACCCCAACTTAAATTAATAAGTACTGAAAATGTTTATCGATACATTTTTAACAAGAAGTTCCTTATGGGAATTTGTGGTAGGTGTGGTTCGGGAGAAAATGTTGCGTCACGTCACGCTAAGATTTGCGTTATACCCATAAAGGACATTGAATATACGGTAATAGAGTTGTCAGCTGACCTCACCTTTAAGCGCCATCTGGTAGGTAACGTCAAAGTTACAACTCTATTAAATAAATTAAATAAAACATACAAAAGACAAGTTTTACTGAGGATGGAACCTGGGCCCTGTGGTATCTCAGTCCGACGCATGAGGTTTCCAGCCATCTATGCTTGTATTATAGTTGCGAAAGGACATTGCCCATTCTCTTAGGAGCTTTAGGCCCCTCAAAAAAAATTGCTATGTCACGGCCGTTTTAGTCTTATTTTGTAGACTGTTTGATATCAAGCACTTGTATGCAGTACTTCCTATCTTCCTATATCCCTGTCCTTTTCTTTCCCCCTGCTACACGCGCGCACGCCGCAGCGCCTCATGCGGCTAATTAGTTCATCATTAGTCCTTGAGTAAACGACACGCGATATGTGTCCTTGAGAGACGCCCACGCAGATATTGTAACGCGAGTGAAACACACAATTGATCATACTTTAAAGGCCTAGCGTACAGTTTTATAATCGCAAATAGCGCTGAGACGAAAAGACACCAGCTCCAGCCATCCAGAAGAAGCGGTGTTACCCGGCGCTGTTCACACCTGCAGGTTAGTCCCATCCATTGTACAGTCGAATCATCTCTCTTCCCAACGGCTGTACCTAATCCTGTGGCTGCTTGCAAGTGTGTATTAGGGAACAACAAGAAAACTACAGTCCACTTAAAATCATTTATAAAACCGCCTAAACATACCTCCCTATATGTTTCATTGGTCCTTCGTACCGGATTTTTTAGTCATTCGAGTACGAATTTCAATCTAAAAAACGCAAATATAGTAATCTAATTTCAATCCGCATTCTTTTTCGTAAAGGAAACTCGTAATCTCGAAAAATTCCGGGCGCTAAGGCCGCCATTTTATGATCACATTTTCAAACGAGGTTGTCGAGAACCGTGTCTTATTTGTGCTGTTTACAATAGGTGAATAGTCTGTCAAATTATTAATATTTATCGCACCCCGCATTGGCAGCTATTTAGTTTATTTAATTTTCCGCATATTCAGTACAAATTACTATCGATCTCGCATCCGTCCGTACGTACTTAAGTACCCTCAAAGTCACGTTTTTATAAAATAATCCGCTTTCGTTTTCACTTCACGTTGCATTAATTTTGTATTTATGAACTCATCGCATAAATAGGTAAATACCTACTTATTATAATTTCTATACCGCATAGGTACTTAGACCGATCTGACTCCAGCGTCGGGGTTCAGTGCAATAGGTACCTAACTACATTTTATACATACGCATAGGATAGTTACGTTACTACCTACCTATAATATTAATAACCGCTTCGATTCTCTTTGTTTTCCAACGCGCATAGGAACTTCTTATCACCATGACCAGAGGTAAAAACGTAGAATCACCTGTCTTGGAGGCTGGTAGCAGTGAAGAACGAGTTCAGCTGTTACTTTTGCAATCTAAACGTGACGCTATGTTTGCCCGTATGCAATCTATTTATGAAACCGCTAAGAAGGTTGTGGGTGACGAAGATAGTCTATCTTCTCTTTTATTTACCACCGCTAATATTGATGATCTCCGCAAAGAATTCGAACAAATTTTAGATTCGTACAACACTATGAATTATAAATTCAACCCTAACGCGCCCATTAACTATCAACCCTGGACTTCTTTCGAAGAAATGTATTGTTTTGTCAAACAAATTCTAATGCAGTATGGGCCTGTTAATAAAAATATAGATATCAAATCGCAATCTTATTTATCGCCTAAAAAACCACGCTTACCTCCTATTGAGTTAATTTCTTTCAATGGTGATTACCGCAAATGGCCCCTTTTTTACCAACAATTTAAAAGTTTAATTCATGATAATCCCAACTTAACTAACAATGAAAAAGTACACTATTTAGTTGGGAAATTAACCGATAAGGCTTCTGCAATTTGTAGTGGAATACTTCCAACTAGTGAAAATTATTCAGTTATATGGGACGCACTTATAAAAAAATATGATGACCCTCGATTATTAGCTAGTTCGTACCTTAATCAGATTATTAATTTTAAACCGCTCGCGAACAACAACGCTTCTAATTTAGAAAATTGCATTAATTTGTTCGACGCCTCGGTTGAAGCGCTAAAACAATTAAAGTTAACTGATTTAGCCGATTACATCATTTTTCATATTGCCGTACAAAAGTTAGATTCCGAAACAGTTAAGCTATTTGAACTTATCAACTGTAAAGATAAGATTCCGTCATACAGAACCTTAATTGAATTTGTTAAGGATCAATCTAAGGTATCTTCACGCTCAATTCATAAACCCGCTGATAACCAATTACGTAACGACCGCAATAATAAAAATTGTTCGCAGAAATTGAAAACGTTCGTTAGCAAAACGGAATCGAACCCGCGAACCGCTAGTCCTTCTGACAATGGGTGTGGTACAAGTGAAATTAATTTTTGTAAACTTTGTAATAAACCTAAACATGATCACATGTATTTATGCGCATCTTTTACGAATATGAATCCTCGTGAGAGATATAACGTCATTAAAAACAGTAATTTTTGTCATAATTGTTTGAGTACCAATCACAAAACTTTTAAATGTACCTCGCAACGTAATTGTTCCCAATGTGCCGCTAGGCATCATTCACTCTTACATTTTAATTCGTCTACTCAAACGAACAATAATAATGATAAAATAACGCCGCAAAATCAATCTTATAATAATAATTCTAAAACCGCTAGTTCTTCCGCGTCCGCTTGTAACTCGCATCATGCCCCATCGATGCAGTCAGTCGGTTCAAACTCCGCACCTACAGATATTGTTCAAACTGATTCGCACATAGCAAAGAATGTGTCTGTGTGTAATGTATCACGTGACCGTATTGAACGCAATGCTACCACGACATTATTAAGTACCGCAAAAATAAAAGTTATAGATTGGTCTAACCGCACGCATTTTTTGAGATGTCTTATTGATCCCGGTTCCCAGAGTGATTATATTTCTTTGGCATGTTGTAAAAAACTTTCTTCACCTATTAAAACGGAAAATCGATTTTCCGAGGTTCAAGGTTTCGGTGAAATAACACAAAAAATCATCGGAATCACATCGCTTCAATTTACGTCTCGTTTCAATAACAATAACGCACACAACATCGAACCGATGGTTGTGGATCGTATTACGTCACAATTACCGGACTCACGCGTCGACGTATCATAACCAGATTATCTTCAGAACTTACCGCTCGCAGATGATACTTTTTGTGAACCCGGACCAATAGATGTTTTATTAGGAGTTAGTACTTATTGTAAAATAATATTGTCGCATAAAATTATAGGTAAAAATAAAATGCCTTCCGCTTTTGAGACATCTTTAGGTTACGTCATCATGGGTGACGCTCCAATTTTATCTTCACAACCCGCATCGCATATTTTTTGTTCTTTTACTCGAACTTCCGCACGCAATTATTATCCGCATATTTTTTGCCGATGTTAGGCAAATGTATTTATGTATTATGTTTAACCGCACACACCGTAAATTTCAATTCATTTTATATAGTTTTACTTGTAACGCACCGCTTGAAATTTACGAATTTAACCGGGTTACATCCGGTCTCCGCTCTTTCTTTTTAGGTATTTATGTTAAACGCACGCACCGTATTTTTCAACGCATTTTATCTAACTTTTATTTACCGCACCGCTTGAAAACTAATTTAACCGAGTCGCATTCGGTCTCCGCACTTCTTTTCTTAGCGTTACAAACCTTACGTCAACTCGCTAGTGACGAAAGGGAACGCTTCCCGCACGCTGCTGCAGTAGTCGAAAGAGATATTTATATTGATGATGCTTCTTCTGCCTCTTCTTTGCAGGAAGCAGTCAAGATAGCTGACGAACTGATCCATCTCTTTAAAGCAAGTCGGTTTGATTTAGTTAAATGGACTAGTAATTCCACTGAGTTATTAGAAACCATCCCCTTGTCACACCGCCACTCTGACTTTATCTCTTTCGATGAAGACAGCACATAAGATTTTAGGCTTACGCTGGCATCTGTCAGATGATAATTTAGTTTTTCGTACTTCACCGCACTCCATCAAAAGCACTAAACGTGCAATGTTATCCAGTGCCGCTCGTCTCTACGATGTTTTAGATTTAGTTGGACCTGTCATTCTTTACGCAAAATTATTTATTCAAGAGTTGTGGCTCCTCCACCTAGATTGGGATGAGACCCCTCCATCACTTATTTGTAATATGTGACAAAACTAATTTAAAGGAAGGTAAACTTTGCACATCTTCCCTACGCAAACTATGTCCGTTTTATTCCGATAATATTTTACGTGTCGGAGGACGATTAAAAAATTCCACGCTAACTTATTCTCATAAACATCCCGCTTTATTACCCAAAAAGGGACATATAATTGATATCTTAATTGATTCGCTTCATCGTCAACATTTTCATGCTGGTCCACAACTTTTATTGTCAATCCTAAGATAGAAATATTGGATACTCTCCGCACGACGAATAGTCAGACCATATTCATAGATGTAATTATTGTTTTCGCTTAAATCCAAAGCCTACATTCCCGCTAATGTCAGATTTACCTAAATGTCGTTTAGAACAAACTAAAGCATTTCTGCACACTGGCGTAGACTACGCAGGCCCGTTGTATATAACGATGCATAGAAAGCGCGGTGTTAAAAGCCAGAAAGCTTACTTGTGTATTTTTGTTAGCTTAGTGACAAAGGCTGTTCACTTAGAACTTGCTTCAGATCTAAGTTCCGCTAAATTTTTAGACGCCTTTAAAAGATTTGTTTCTAGACGCGGTCCCTGTAAATACTTATACAGCGACAATGGTAAAAATTTTGTTTCTTCTCAAGCCTATTTAGACGAACTTTGTGATTTTATATCATCCGATAGTTTTTATCAGTCCTTTAGTTCTGAATTAGCAAAAAACCGCATTTATTGGAAATTCAACCCTCCTTATGCCAGTCATTTTGGAGGCATTTGGGAGGCTAACATAAAAAGTGTAAAGATACTTTTATTTCGTACTATCGGTAACCAAATTTTAACCTATGAAGAAATGTTGACGGTTCTCAATCAAGTTGAAGCTTTACTTAATAGCCGCCCTTTATACGTTTTGAGTTCCGATCCATCGGAACCAACCGCATTAACTCCTTCGCACTTTTTATCAACCGCACCATTAGATTATATTCCCGCACCTAATTTAAACGAAGAACGCACTAATTTGTTAAGTAGATATTTATTAATGGATTCTATAGTTCAGTCATTTAGGAAACTCTTTAAAAATGAGTATCTCCATAACTTGCAATCTCGCGAAAAATGGAATACTCCATCTAACCCGCTTAGCGTAGGAACTATAGTCCTCATTCTTATTGAAAACGCTCCTCCATTGCACTGGCCTCTCGGGGTTGTCATTAGGGTTTTTCCTGGTAAAGACAATGTTATCCGTGTAGCGGAAGTGAAAACCAAATCGGGAACGTACAAAAGGCCCGTCGTTAAACTTTGTCCGCTGCCAATGCAATAACTTACAATATAACACATTATTTAGTTTATAGTTTAGTTTTATTCTTTTGGATTCAGTTCCTTTGTATTCAGCACTTATGATACGATCCGTTGTAACGCAAATTTTGTTTTTATTTCCCGCACTTATAATATTCAAACCGCGATTTTCTTAGTTTTTTGTAATTTGTTGTTTTTCCGCAATATTTGATTTTTATTCATGAAGGGTTCCTTCATGGGCGGGGGGATGTTTGATATCAAGCACTTGTATGCAGTACTTCCTATCTTCCTATATCCCTGTCCTTTTCTTTCCCCCTGCTACACGCGCGCACGCCGCAGCGCCTCATGCGGCTAATTAGTTCATCATTAGTCCTTGAGTAAACGACACGCGATATGTGTCCTTGAGAGACGCCCACGCAGATATTGTAACGCGAGTGAAACACACAATTGATCATACTTTAAAGGCCTAGCGTACAGTTTTATAATCGCAAATAGCGCTGAGACGAAAAGACACCAGCTCCAGCCATCCAGAAGAAGCGGTGTTACCCGGCGCTGTTCACACCTGCAGGTTAGTCCCATCCATTGTACAGTCGAATCATCTCTCTTCCCAACGGCTGTACCTAATCCTGTGGCTGCTTGCAAGTGTGTATTAGGGAACAACAAGAAAACTACAGTCCACTTAAAATCATTTATAAAACCGCCTAAACATACCTCCCTATATGTTTCATAGACCAAGAATTATCTTTTATTATTCTGCAAACGATTTTAATTTTTTCACCCTGGTTTAAGAGAAATCTAATTTTTTCCAACTCCTTATCTGATTGATAAGTACGCTCCGTGCATCGTTGGGTGATATAACTTAACGCACCCATAAGGACATCCAGAGACACCATGTATGGTGTTGCAAGATATAATTATTTTGTTAATCGATTTTTGAAGTCGATTTTGTAGTATTTTTTAAATAATAACATTGCAAGCTTTTATGTTTTTGGGTTTATTAATTAATATCGATTTTATAAGTAATATTTCAGTTAATTTAAAATGATTTTAACAATATATAGCATAGGTATTTTAAAGCAAAGAATCGTCTTATTTTTCTGTACAAAAAGATTTCAAAAATATTTTTTGCAATTTCTTTTGATTTGACGTCATATGAGTGATTTTTTATAATTTTTTACGGATTTACGCATGCGAACCGAAATCTAAAGATATAAATTGTGGAAAAAAAAAATAAGAAATCAATCAATCAAGATAAGTCTAGTATAATAGCATCTGAAACACAGTAAAAGTGAATAGAAGAATTCATAGAAGTATCGCTATTTAGAACCGATCCGATTATTTGTTGAAATAGTCTGACATCTGGCAACATTTTCGTTCGGGTTGAATGGAGGATATACTTACGATTCAGTTTAATACATATTTATTATGTTTTTTAATGCTAGGGTGAAGGAAATGTTGATAAAGAACAAATAAACATGAAAAAATAAGACATAATTTTTGAATAAAATACAGTTTTGACATGGCGCCAAAAATGGGCCCATCCGTGGGCATTATCCTTTAGCAGTATAATGAACCGGTCAAAAAATATGAATTTTAAGGATAACTTTGTTCCTATTGAACTATATTTACGGGCCTTTTCGTCAAAACACAACAAATATTTTGACTAACCTCGACGTTTCGGCCAAGACTGCTCGTGACCACGGCCAATGCGATTTGGCCTTAAAGTTGAGGTTAGTCAAAATTTTTGTTGTATTTGGATTTAATTGTGCCCGAAAAGTCCCGTAAATATAGTTCAATATGAGTGAAATTCACCAGAGGATGGGCAGCAGCGTTCATTGAGTATTGAAACAACCAACTGCGATCACCAACCCGCCTGCCAAGCGTGGCGATTATGGCGTATACCCCTAACATGCTTAGGGGAGGCCTATGTCCAGCAGTGGAAGTCTTTCGGCTATAATGATGATGATGAGTGAAATTCGCGAAAGTTAAAAACTTTGTTCCTGACGGCACCCTTTTTTTTTCTTTGTTCCAGATCTAATATTCCTGGAATCTCTAGACATCGTATTCTCGGTGTCTCTTGCGTTACTATCAGCTCATAAGGACGGCTTGATGTTATGTGAGAGCTGTGAGGAAGCGGCCGAGTACCTCAAACATAAGCTACCCGATATGAACAGGGGATTCTATGAGAAGGTCATGAAGAAGGTGTGTTGATTTTTTTTAATCCGGTAGTTGACTACTATAAAAAAATACCGAAATTATTGTATTATTTTAAAGAATTTTGTATACAGAAACGATGACGTTGTTGAAAGAACAATATTACATTCATTATGAAAAAAAATATGTATGCCAGTACCTGGTGGAACATGTATTAGTTCAAAATAATGTTTTCTAACACCTTATTAGACTGCCTCGTTGGTCTAGTGGTTGCAAGCGCGACTGCTGAGCGTGGGGTCCTGGGTTCGATTCCCGGGTCGGGCAAAGTGTTATCGGGTTTTTTCATTAGGAAATTCTCAGTAGCAGCCTGGAGTCTGGATTTGTGCCCGGTCAATGGCAATAGGCTCGCCCCCTATTACATGGGACTATAACATAACTGGCGAATTGTGGGCTTACTAGTACACCTCTGCCTACCCCTTCGGGGAAATACAGGCGTGATGTTATGTTATGTTATGTTAACACCTTATTGTACCATGTTTGATACGAATAAAAACTATTCTATTCTATTCGATTCTAAAGAAATAATAAAATCCATGCAAAAAATTTGAGAGATACACGCTTTTTAGGGTTCTGTACCCTAAGGGTGCCAAAGCTAAAGACCCACCCGATCACCTGATGTTAAGTGGTTACCTTTGCCCTGAACAACTGCAATACTAGGCTGTTGCTTAATGGTATCGCAAGTCGGTTCGCCAAACTGAGACATGAAGATGGAAAGTCTCATGTGGTTGTAATTTCGCACCGTAACACAGCAATGCAAGCATCACTATTTGGCGGCAGAAGTAAGTTTGGTGGTAGTACATCCAGTGTTTCCCGAGAAGTATAATCTGGTTCTTCAAGTCATTTCTTCGGGTCATACAAGCAGACACGAAGAAGACCAAATTCTGTCTTACATGAAAAAATGACTTATGACTTATTTGTTTAATCCCCAGGTCCTCTCGCTAGATATAAGCCGCCAACTCTGCGACTACGCGGTAGAATACGCCGTACTACGCGAGGAGATGCCGCGGCTAGCAGCTCTAACCGAAGACAACAAACAACTCGTGGAAGACAAGAATAGAATGAGTGAAGAACTTGATGTAAGTTCTGCTGTAAACCTAATTTTGAGAATGACGCTATAAGGTAAATTATACTCAAAAGGACATTGCTAAAGTTTCATTGTACCCAGCCTTGTGAAGTAACGAATAAAAGATGCTGCTCACCGTATACAATTCTTTGAAGGGAATGTGTTGCAATCTATTTTAATAAACGGACAGTACTCCTAAGATGTTTATTCATTAAAATATCAACTATTTTGAGGTTATGTTTTGCTTACTTACAAAACGTACGTGGGACACTCAGAAAGTTTTGCGAAACTAAAAAAAATTGTTCTATACGTACATATATTTTTATCAAATCTTTTCAAAGTACTTTCCACCAGCCTCTATACAAAGATTCATGTGCCTAAACCAGTTTTCAAAACACTTTTTCCAGTCCGCCGCAGACACCTCGTTTACAGCCTGCTCGAACGCAGCCAGCGCATCTTCCGGCGACGAAAATTGTATCCCTTTGAGCTGATTTTTTATTTTTGGGAATAAAAAGAAGTCACACGGTGCTAGATCAGGGCTGTAAGGAGGGTGACCCAGGAGTTTGACTGGCGTGCTGTCCAGGAAGTCCCTCGTTTTGAGTGCGGTGTGCGCAGGTGCATTGTCGTGGTGGAGCAGTAGCCCGCGGAGCCCTGTGTTTGGTCGCTTGTTGCTTATAACAGAGAAAACTTCTGGCAAACATTTGGTAGTATACCATTCGGCATTAATGCTTCTTTGATCCCGTAAGGGAATTGATACCAAGTGGCCAGTCAAATTAAAAAAGCTAGCGATCAAAATCTTACCCCCGCTTCTAGATCGCTTCACTTTGGTAGGCGTTGGCTCATTTTGAAACACCCAAACAGTCGACTGGCGCTTGGTTTCTGGGTCGTATTGATAAATCCAGGACTCATCACCTGTAACGATGTCGTAAACACGCCGAGACGAGCCTGCTTCAAATTTGTTAAGCATATCACGGCACCATTCCACCCGGGCCTGCTTCTGAGCATCGGTGAGGTTGTGCGGCACCCAGCGTGATACTATCCTCCTCACGCGAAGATGGCTGTGTAGAATCTCGTGAACGCTTCCCGATCCAATCTTCAATATGTGTTGAATCTCCTGATATGTAATTCGCCTATTGTCTTGCATTAAATTTTTCACTGCTAGCACGTTTTCTTCGGTAACAGCCGTCAAAGGGCGACCGCTTCTTTCGTCATCCCCCAAAGTTGGTCGACCGCGCTTGAATTCGTTATACCAACGATACACGGTTGCCTTGGAAGGGCCTTCATCCATGAATGCCATTTGAAGTCTATCGTACGATTCATCCGGTTTCAGGCGACACTTGAAATCGTATAAAATCATAGCTCTAAAATGTTCCCGGCGCAGATCCATATTTCAGTGAGACACAATACTTTGAATTAACTCGCAAAAAATGTGGAGGGAAATTTTGAAATTGGAACTTACTTATTTTTACTTATAAATAATCATATTTTCGAAAAACATTATAACTGGCCAGTCTCCCATATATAAAAACTTTTTTTCGCAATACTTTCTGAGGGGCCTGGTATGTCAGACAAATGGTTGCCTGGCAACTAAACAGTTTTACTCCTCTACTCCTGTAGATGAAAAGGTGCCAAAAAGAGATTGGCTATCTGAAACAGTGGTAGGTACCATAATATTTTTTCACAAAACCATAGAGTATGTACTTACAGGAGATTGGTCAAAAATATGATGTCAAGTCAAATGAAATATTTTAGCCGCTTGCGTTATTATTATGTTGATTAACTCTATAATTAACAAAAAAAAAAAAAAACTCTTTGTTTGAACTGTCTACATTAAATACGATAAATAAAATATGTAAAGGAATATTCTAGCAATGTCCTTTACAAAATTAATGTATTATTTTAGAGAAGAAATATAAATAACACGTCAGCACACACCTTCGATACCGTCACTAGCCCAATATACCACAGCATAATAATCACAATTATTAATCTTTTACAGGAAGCAATGGACGCGATAACAAACTACCAGAAAAACCAAACTCGCCTCGAAACCATGAACAAATCTTTTGAACAACAACTGACTCTTCTCAGCCGCTATATCTCCGCCCACCACAAGCAAGAAATACCAATAGAAATAAAGAAAATAGTACAAAACCACAGCAAGAAACTCTCCTTCAAAATATTCTCCACGAAATTCACGAACGAAGAACAAGAAGATCCGAGGAAGAATTTCAAAACCGGCATCAGTTCTCCGAATCTTTTCGCTAAGATCACGAAAGAAGATTCTCCAAAAGAAATAGAGCATGACCGAAGACAATTCATGATGAAAAAATCTCAATCAGTACATTCAGGGCTAGTAGCGAACATGAAGAACTACCAATTAAAAGCAGTAGACGAGAAAACCGAAAATCACAAAACGGAGAACATAACAGATTCTCTAAAAGATTCTTTAAAAGAATTGGGGAAGAAAAACTCCGGGTTCTTTGCGAGCACACACGAACAAATCCGACAAGAAAGACTGTTCGAACATCAGTTAAAGAACAATTTTGACGAAAATTTACGGAGACTAGACGAAAAATTAAACGAGAAATTAAACCCAAAATCGTACATAGATGATTTAAGTATATTCCAAAGCAAGAAAAGCATGTCTTTAAATCTACAGTCTTCAGATGGCAAGGTAGATAGTGGGTTTGTAACCCCGTTGAGTCCTGAAGATAATAAAAACGATTCCTGTTCAACTATATCCCATCCATTGAGCGATTGTGATGTAGATATTAAGTTTGATGGGCAGTCGACGAAGTTAAAACAGATTAGACCTATCAAACATGAGAGTAAGTCGTAATGGTTAATTGCCTTATAGTGTTATGTAGTTTAATATCTATGTAGTATGGACTAGATGCTGTATTAACTCATCAATGGCCACAAACCAAGTAACACAAAACTGTAATAAAACAAAGTTTAACCGGATTAAATCGCGTATATTAT
This sequence comes from Asteroscopus sphinx, assembly GCA_949699075.1. Classification (NCBI taxonomy): domain Eukaryota; kingdom Metazoa; phylum Arthropoda; class Insecta; order Lepidoptera; family Noctuidae; genus Asteroscopus; species Asteroscopus sphinx. Next base: position 9,621,322 of record OX453032.1, read on the forward strand.
TTAAATTGGTTTCCCTGACGTTTCGAAAGCTTTGCAGCATTTCGTGGTCGCAGGTAGACTAAGATGACAAGCGTCTTTACAAATATTTCTAAAAAAATATTTTAATCTACCGTACAATATTATTAATTAAAATCGTTTCGATGCACGCAGTAATCGCTCACAATATCATTATCTTTTACAGTGTTGCGTGCTGTTTGGGACTTGATTATTTTTAGGACTGGGTTCCAAACAGGTGGTAGCTACCAACCATCTTCTCTATTAAAATTAGGATGTTTTTTAATTTCAATAGCCTCACGGAGCATTCTAGGTACATATTGGTCGGTATCTTAGTCTACCTGCGACCACGAAATGCTGCAAAGCTTTCGAAACGTCAGGGAAACCAATTTAAATAATATACGCGATTTAATCCGGTTAAACTTTGTTTTATTATAATGTGTAGTGATCGCGAAAACCTAAGAAGTTATTAACACAAAACTGTTTAACGGGAACGTAGCAACCAAGTGGCGCCCCCATCATCCTCCGAGCCTTTTCCCAATTATATTGGGGTTGGCTTCCAGTCTAGCCAGATGAGGCTGAACATCAGACCCCCGCAACCCAGTTACTGGGTAATACCGACATTCGGAGATGAGACCAGTTGTCAGACTTTCAGGCTTCTGACTACCCGTAACGACTGCCATAGATATTCGTATGACAACCGGGACCGACAGCTTAACGTGCTCTCCGAGGCACGGAGGGGTCTCGATGTGTAACGAAACGGTCACCCATCCACAGACTGACCGCGGCAAGTGCAGCTTAACCTTGCAGATCGTACAATCCGCGCAGTCATTGCTTTGCTACGAGCTTCTCAACCAAGTGGCGCCCCCATCAGTATAAAAATATTACTCGCTGAAAACATCATTTATCGATAATCCTTTTTAACGATTGAAGTTCAGGTACTGTAGTTTAATTAAGTCAAAGTCAAAGTATTTATTTTGCGTAAAATAGGTTGGTTACAAGATCTTATTCAATTATGAAAAACATAATAATGCTCTCTATTTTTTTAATTTTTTTTAATTATTAGAATTATTATTATTTATTAGAATTATTATTATTTATTAGAAATTATTATTTATAGTTTGCTGTAGTTGTAATACAAAATAAGCGAAAAACGGCCACTTTTGGCACTTTTTTTATCTACAACTACAGCTAACTATAATTGACAGAGTTAATAAAAAATAAAAAATCATAACATCACGCCTCTATTTCCCGAAGAGGTAGGCAGAGGTGTTATAGTACACCCACGTTTCGCCAGTTATGTTATAGTCCCATGTAATAGGGGGCGAGCCTATTGCCATTGACCGGTCACAAATCCAGACTCCAGGATGCTACTGAGAATTTCCTAATAAAAAAACCCAATAACACTTTGCCCGACCCGGGGATCGAACCCAGGACCCCACGCTCAGCAGTCGCGCTTGCAACCACTAGACCAATGAGGCAGTTGATAGTTTTTGAATAAACTACAGTACCTGTACTTCAATAATTAAAAAAGGATTTTCGATAAATTATGTATTCAGTGAGTAATATTTTTTTACTGATGGGGGCGCCACTTGGTTGCTACATTTCCCTTAAAGGTAAAAGTAAAAGCCAATATACATCTTCAAGACTTACAAATGATGTTTAAATAGAAATAACGGTTTTTAGAACAAAATTACTTCATCTAGAATACACTACATAGATGTGTATTAGAAAACTTTTTGCCGATAATATAATAGAATAAATTGTTGCCTATAATAGTAAAATATTTAATGTTACACGCTCTTTTTAATTCGTAAGCCTCAGAAATAAGGATCGAGTCTCCTAATAAAGCGGCATCGTTATAGTCATGAATGACGTCAACGAAAACAAACTGCTGCCTAATTGCGTAACTCACTCGCGATCGCATTCATTCGGATTTCAATGTTCATTGCTCTGTGTGTTTTGACAATCCGTCATATTGACAACTACGTACCACGCAATGAATATTGCTGTAATTTCAAAATGAAAGCTGATGTCAATGTGAATGCATTACACAATTACCCCACTGGTATGGTTCAAGCTTCAATGTTGTAACTCAATTTCTTGACGCCAGAAAACCGCATCGCTTTTTTAGGAAACCGTATCTTCCAGAAATCTGAATGAGTCGGGCATAAGACCGCCAGAAATGGAAAAGGAGGGAAAAGGCCTACATCCAAGACTAGATAAATGACATGCTACAATGATGAACACAGAATGAACTCAATTTATATTTAAATAAGACATATTAGTTACCTGTGAATCATAAATAAATGATTTCGAGTTTGATGATGATGATGATCTTTCATCTACCATATTCTCAATAATTTCAACTTTTCAATTAAGTTTTAATACCGCCAAATCGTACTAATTGTTTAAAGAACACCATGAAACATTTTAATAACATTACGACCGCCATAACGGTGACGCTTTCTTAAGAAACCGTAGGAAACCGTAGCCCTAAACAGCTAAGGATAAGCACAGGCTTGCTGCGTTTATTTCGTAGAATATAACTTAATAATATAATAAAGTAAATTTAGGAATAAAATTATGATTCGGGTTGAACGTGACTACGTGACCATCGCAAGTTCGCGCGAATTTGTTCGTGAGAGCCCGCGATCAAACGTACAAGAGGGCAATTCTAGCGTTGCAAATATTATCTACACCTGAGACTGAGAGTGCTCCATACAGTTCTCAATGGTGTGTGTAGTCCGCCAACCCGCACTAGGCCAGCGTGGTGGACTAAGGCCTTAGCCTTCTCATACTGAGAAGAGGCCCGTGCCCAGCAGTGGGACAGTAATGGGCTGGTTATGTAAATATTATCTCGAACTCGACATAATGTCGAAACAAAATGGAGAATGTCGATTGAAAACCAATTTTCGTATTCTCGGAATGCTACGTTAGGAATGCTACCTCTAGGCTCAAACGGCGTAAACGGCATTTTGGCGTAAAGGCATTTTCTACTCTATATATTAAGTTAAAGAGTATAAAATGTCTTTAAGGCAAAATGTCGTTTACGCCCTTTGAGCCTAGGGGTATCATTATGTCTACGCCCAGCGCTCGCCATACAAAAAATGTTTCATAGCAATCTACAATACATCAGCGAAATTTTTAAATGGGAGATTATCTCGAATCAGATAATATACTCTATAACGCGAGAATTGGGGCCCAAGTGTCTTATTTGACAATTTTATTGTGCGATAATCACGTGATAATGCGACGTCACGAACAAAATTCGGGCGAACTTGCGATGGTCGCGTAATCGCGTTGTATTAGGACAATGCCTTATCTATCTCAGTTCAGTATAGTTAGTTGTATTAGCGACCAACTCAACAAGAGCATGTATAAGAGGGTCTGTGTTCATAATATAGGATATAGTTCGCTTCAACTTCATAGGATAGATTATTTAAAAGGCGAACAAAGCTAGACGGCCCATAAAAAACAGGCCTCAACGGTGCGATGATAATTTTTGCGTGCTGCGTCCATTTTACAAGGTGGACCGGGCAGCATAGGCTAAATTAAATTTGCCGACAGTTGTAGCTGTTCGAAATATTTTATGTAATATAGCTGTTGGATTGATTCGAATATCATTTGACATTCAAAATAAAATAAAAAAATCAAATTTAAAATACAAGTGATTAATTTAGGGTGATCTTGAAACCCGTACATCCGGATGGTCTTGAAAACCGCATATTGTTCGTGAAATCGTATTAACTTGTCATCAAAGTGACAATGCGGTGTCACGTTACGAACAAAATGCGATTACAAAATTCGCACGAACTTGCGATGTTTGCGCAGTCGCATTGTATTAGGACAATGCCTAAGATATATGTCTGTCCAACAGTTGACTGCACTGTGCTATTTGACTATTACTCATAATGTTAAATTATTAATATTATTTTGTAGAAAAAATATAAATATCACAATTTATATAAAGAAAATAGGTACTATGACAAAATGGAAGATCATGCTTTATAAGTTTTTGTAGGAGGCATTTTGTGTCTTTGTCGTGCGAAATGAACATTGTACTGGCATTGCGTGGCGATAACTTGTAATGACGTCAGTGATCAGTAGTGCTGTCTCTGTCTAGTTCAGTTTCATACGTTTTTTTTCTAAGTTTTAAGATTTGTAATAAAAAAAAATAGTAAAATATATTATTAGCTGAGTAAAGTGGCCTAATCACAACGGAAATGTATATCCTATAAGATGAAAATATTATAGATTAATATAGTATTTTAATATTAGAGAGTTGACTAGCCATTCTTTAAAACACAGCTTCAGTTAGAGCTACACCAATAAGCTATAAAATAATTATATAAATAAATGTAAGGGATAAAATATTACTATATTTATTGCACAAAGTATTTAATTTTAACCGACTGTCTGACTGTGTAGTCGCCTTTCCATTATGCAAGTACATTGCGTAATGAAAACACTAACTTACATGCAAGTTGCCTTTATACTATAACACAGGATTATCTTACGCTTAATATACGCTGACGCGGACTGATTTATTACGCTGGTGTGACGTCAAACTTGCATTCAAGAAACTTGCATAGTGCAAACGCGCTTTTAATGTAATGTAGCCATAAGAAAATCGTAGAAATTTGACATTATTTTTAGTTTGTATTACTATTTCTTGTATTTATATTATGTATTATTACGAAAACTATCATCGCTATTGCTATAACTTCCATTAAGTACCAACAAAATTGTGTTCGTAACATGTAGGTATTGTCATGTAGGGCCAAAAATTTTGCTATTTCAATTTACAGATGTACTTTTTATGAATACTGTATTGTTTTTTTAAACACTGCTAATATCTACCTACCTATATCTAAATCATTATATTTCACAAAAACCAATTACGTTACTTTAAGTCAGTCGTAAGTATGTAAAACACTAGCATGCGAGGTGCAAGCTCTGGCAAACGGGTCTTCAATAAAAGTAGTTTGCACGAAAATGCGACGTCACACTTATATACCTCGGACGAATAAAAAATGGCGGACGGAATTTCACTAAGAAAAGATTGAACGTTTTTTCCTAGGCCCACTATAATTTCGACAGCATTTTAACACACCAGATATATATTGTGTTATTTTATTTATGTCACTACAACAATGATTACCGCCACACGAGATTTCTTGCGTATTCACGGCTTTTTGCCTTACTATGGGTGTGAAGTGAATTTGTGCGTGCCAGCCCGTACTTTTAAGCGAGCCGTCTTACTATGGGTGCTTTACTGTTTGCTTAGCGAGATTCCGTTCGCCTTTTTTATTCGTCCAAGCTGTATACAAGAACTTGCATTATGAAAAAGCGCCTAGACTATATTTGAAAGTTCTAAATATTTTCTGTCATTATTCAAGGCTTCAAATAGTACATTACTGTTGAGGCTTGAAATGAAGCAATTTACGGCCGAGTAATAATGGAATACTTCCCAAGTGATTTTGAAATGACGAGGCGCAAGCCGAATCCTTTTTAACTAAACGAGGCCGTTAATTGCTATTTCGGCCGAGACTTGTATAGTACTTTTCTCTCATTTGCGAGGAAACACAACACAAACTAATTCAATAGTATCTCATTTTCATTCACGCCAATTCGCCCACGCGCAGTTCTTGTTCTATTTTCAAAGTTTTGAAAAAAAAAGATGCGCATTCAGCCTGTATAATGATAAATATTTTGTTCCTAAAAACACCTAATTTATGTAAGTGTGTACTTAAAAACCTCGGTAGCAAAATCTAAAAAATAAAAAGTGTCCAGCAATTTCTATTATTGTCCTGTTGGATATTACCGGCCTGTTATTTCGTTGCGTACGGAAAAGAGCCGATTGTTGTATTCTTTTTTTTGAATAATGAACCAATTTCCGAGCAAGTGGGAGAAAAAATTATTAAAGCAGTTTAGGGTGATACCTGTACAAGGGAAACAGCACCTTTGTGCCACATTTTTTCTTACTACCAAATTATTTTGTTTTGCTACTTACGCATAAGTTAGTGCTACTTACTACATCTTAAGCTATAATTATCTTTTTAATGCTAAAGGGACATTATCCCTGCTTCCGAATGATCAAACCAAAGAATTGTTGCATCCTATTTTTTATTTATGTACACTGTACAGTCTAACAAAGTAATTAGTATCCAGGGTCGTCAGATATAAATGAAGTTTTCTCAGAAGATTATGGATGTTTTCGAGTGAAATATCATTTTTTTAACGGATAAAGTTAAACTGTATTTATAAAAAACCCTAATCAAACCATTCTATAATAATTTCCTGAGAAATATTCATCTATATCTGGCGACCCTGGATACTAATTGCTTTGTTAGTGTGTACCTACGTCAAATAAAAACAACCGATTTTTTTATTATTAAAATAAATAGAAAAATATGTATAATACAAATATGAATTGCTCAAAATTGATTATTTTTTATTGTATTTACCTATAAGGACACTGAAATTATATTTTGGCTTAAGAATAGTGAAATATTGTGATTTATTATAAATATTAATTAATTTAAATAAAAATAAATGAATAGTTGTTTTACGTGGTTCGTTTTAGTCTTGAACTTTATTCCTTCTGGTTAAAGTACAACATGTTGTTTTCATACAACATGTAACAAAAACCCTGTTGTTCCTGAGAGGTACGTTATCAGAATCGATATTCATACGTAAGGACACAAATCATTTTGAAAAACTCTTAAATAAAAATAACCTAATTAAATATTAAATCATTATTAAAAGTGATTAAGTACCTATATCACTTTCAATTTACAATTAATAATGATTTAATTTTTTTTAATTCTATGGATTTAATTTGATATTTTTTATTGATATAGGTAATTGAGTGAGTTCTTAGAGTAGCATTTTATATTCATTATGAACAAAAATCTCCTTAAGTATATTGAAGATATCAATCAATGGCAGCACTGATCGTGATGTAGCTTGGAGGCATCGCGCTGTCATTGCGGGAAGAGAATACCTGGTGAAACATCTTATTATACAATGGAGAGACCAATGAGAAACCGCAAAGCATAAATACTCAGACAGTGTAGAACTGCAAATTGTCAACAAGACAAACCAAAGACCCAAGCTTTATCAGAAGTCAATCCATAGTCAAAATAATTTTCAGAATTATGTCAAAATTTCTGTACACAAAATAACTTGTTGAAACTTTGTATAAATTAAATTTCAGTTATTTATAATTACTACAAAATTCTTGTGCGGTTACAATGCAAACGACTCATTTAATTAATCAAATATTTACTTCAGTTTTAGCTACCGCGTACACAGTTAATTTGCACAGTTGGATATCAGACGCAGGTAAAATATTATAATTTTAGAATTATTTACTTGTAAAGGACTAAGTAGTTATAGCCAAATGGTGCGACGACCTGGTCAGTGTCGCCTTAGGGTCTGAAGAAGGTAGCTGGGGTGGACTAGACAAGATGCGGAAGGCAAAGGACCGAGTGTTGTGGCGCAACTTGGTCTATGTTTAGCAGTGGACTGCAACCTGCTGACTGGCTAATCTTTTCCCCATGGCATGAGCTGTTATCATTATGTAGGCAGATGCAGGCTTAACATGAGCAAGTGGGGCTATATAGACCAAACAGCTACAGCCTGCATGTGTGGCATTGATCCTCAATCAATGTCACACTTGCTATGCTGCTCTTTGTGTCCAAGCACTTGCACATTGAGTGACCTTATCGATGCCACAGACAACGCACAAGACGTGGCAAATTTCTGGGCCAGCAGCGTGTGATTACTGTGCCACTATCAGTAAATTTTTGTACCGTCGACACGAAGAAGAAGATTATGTAGCTCATGTCGACACGATAGAAGAAGAAGCAGTGGACTGCGATAGGCTGACCCCCAGTTTCCGAAAGCCTGATCAACACAAAAAATAATTAATCAGCTGTCAAATCTCAGGTCAAGCGATGTGATTGGTTGTTAACATTTTTTTTTTTGCTTCGGGGAGGCCTATGTCCAGCAGTGGATATCTTTCGGCTGAAATGATAATGATGATGATGATTTTTGCCGGCCAATCACAAAAGCTGACATTAGATCAAATTGATCAGCCTTCTAGAAACTGGCGGTGTTGAGTTGATTGATGAAGGGTTTATTCAAACGGCCTGCATTTGATCTGCGAGCTATCTGCTAATTTGCAGTTTGAATGCGGTATAGGTGCAGTTGATATAATTGCATCGAAACTGTACAGCCCACAGACGCCTCATAACAGGCGACCGATGTCTGCAACACATCTATGAAATTTCACTAATGTAGGTCATCACTGTTCGCCACTTGAAATCTTCAAATCAGTTTCGACCACTTAGGTACATGAGCCGTCAAAACTGCCGCGTTAGTGATTAGCCAATAGCCGCCTTGGTATGGGCCAATCGGATTGCAGTACCCCGCCTCAGCTAGTGGCAGAATTTCTTGTAGGTGGTACGCATTATATTCAACATTAGGCGTCTATTGGTCTGTATGGTCGTTGGATGCCAGTAATTACTTACGGCACTGAAACGTGGTCGCTCACAATGGGCCTGTTAACAAGGCTCAAAGTCACTCAAAGGAGAGGGCTATGCTCCGATTGTCCCTGCCCTGCGTGATTGAATCAGAAACGAGGAGATTCGCAGGAGAACGAAGGTAACCGACATAGCCCGAAGAATTGCCATGTAAGACGGGGGAGCCTTTTATTGGAAAACAATCAAACTCCCAGCGGATACTAAAAATATCTACAAACAGATTTTCCTGAAAACCGTGATAACATCCCACAATAATGACTTAGGGCCGAATTACAGAACGTTCCTCAAGTACAGTTTAAACTTCAATCACCTGATCACTAGTTAAGGATAGAACTAATCGTTACGACGATAAAGTGACAAAAAAGATTAATACCTACATTTGTCTTCGCTCTTGAAGACTATCAAAAATAGGTTCGTTAAAAATTGCACTAACCGCCTATTATGGGTATATTGCCTCTACATTGAGATATGGACTCGTAATTTGGGGAAATTCAGTGGACATCAACAAAGCTTTCATTGCTCAAAAGAAATCTGTGGGAGCCTTTATTTAAGAACTTAAAATTATTGACTCTGCCTAGCTTATATATATTAGAAGTAACTCTGTTTGCAAAAAAGTATCCTGACTTCTTTACTACTACAAGTGATGTTTGTAATTTTAATACGCGATTCCCTAGAAAACTTGTCAGACCACGATGTAAAATGGATAATTGCTTTCAGATGTGTATCACAATATTTAACAAAATTCCATCTAAAATTACGCACTACCTTATAAAAAATGTAGAAAGTTATTACATACTTGGTTATCTGAGAAATGTTACTATTCCATAAAAGAGTTTCTAAATGAAAAATTATAACTTGATGTAGATAGTAGTTAAAACAGTAATATAATTATTTAATTTGCAGCTCAAATATCGAGTAAAAAATTTGAATAATATTTTAATTTTCTTTTCATAATTAATATAATTACATTATTATCTATTTGATAATACTATTAGAATTACTATTTAATTATTGTATAATTTATTAAAATGAGCATGTAAAAATGATTAGTGTAAAAAGATAGATTATGAAAAGCTAAATTACCTAATTTGTACCCTACATTTAAAAGATAAGCTAGATATGTTGCGTTATGTTAGACACTACTGATAGCTTACTTAAAATTTTGCATGCCGACTAGGCGAAATGACGGATTTTTATTTTATGATAACAACTATATGTAACTCATTTCTAGCAAATAAACATTCTTATTCTTACTTGAGCATCGGTCTTACTCCAATACGGTAGTTATAAACTTCAACTCAACAACATAGTACACGAATATAACCTGAAATAGGAAAGAAATCTCTCTCTCTCTCTCACTCAAGCGTGGTCTCGACCACACTTGTGTGATTACAGATCAATTCTCTCCTCAAATACCGAAACAGGTAACAGTATAAAATAAAGCTAAACTCAGCTGAACTGTGATCAATAAATAAATATCTGCTTAAAGAACGTTCTAAAATCAAATCCCAACTCAAAACTAGTTTTAAATAGTGATCAACACTTGAGGATCGTTCTGTTATACGGGCCTTAGTTTATAAGCACATATATTCCTATGACTGCGCTATTACTTTAATAAATCTTAACAACACTTTTTACATCATCCAGGACATGAGGAAAAGCCTATTCTAAGCATAAAACTACAGTTTTACTTACTTTAAAGTAACAATTAAAACTTGCAATACATGAGAAGCTAGATCATCATGTCTTTGTTACAACTCCCGGTTTCGATAACAAACACAGTCGAGGCTCATAAAAAATGGCTGAGTATCCTCGACGAGGCACAGTCTACAGTGGAAGAAGATGCAGAACTGCAGGTACGTAGGAGAATCAAAAAGATACAGTAGAGGGCCGATCCTGTTCAGAGAAGGCAGCGTCGGAGAGCCAATCACTCCGGTACCTAGCTCATTAGGGCAACACGCCGCACTCTGTTGTCACGGCCGACAAGAGTGGGGGCTTTAGGAAACATCCCCTTTGACCCAGCTCATATCCTATAAGAGTTTTTGTAGTTGATAATGGAAAGATTTGGCGTTTTTACGAGTTCAACAATGACTTTTCACCGGCATGATTGAACGAAAACTGAAGTAGGAGCGCGGCAAGTTGATGCATTCTACCAACTTCGGGTACGCTTTGACGGATAACTTGCGGTATCTAGTCTACTCCAAATCTATGGTCAAATTTACGAAGAAAAGAACATTGAAACCATCATGTTTCACTTCGATTCCTGCTGGGAATAACGGACTGTTTATACTGCTATTGTTTTTAGCACATGGCGGCCAAGGGCATGCGTCTCAAAGAACGCGCATTACCCCCGGAGCTAATTGGACGAAACTATGCGCGGTACTGCAACCTCGTCAACAAGTTGTATGATGCCTATTTAAACAGTGTTCACCTGCAGAGGGCACCTTATATGCAGGAGATTATTAATGTGTTTATCAAGAGGTTCGTATGTTGATAATGTTCAAAGTAGAACTAGGAATTTAAAAAAAAAATTGCACCACTATAAGCACAAATTTTCACACGTCCACCCATAACCCAATAGAATACCCTGACCACAGAATAAATGAAAAATAGTCCAGACGTGGAACTGCAGTGCTATTCACAAACGTTCGAAAAGTTTCCGTTTCCGGCGTTTCCGAAGTGAAATTTGACCGGCAAACGAAACAAAACGACCACTTCCCGCGACCATGAGCATTCGAAACGTCCGGAAAACCAATTTTAATAATAATACGCGATGTAATCCGGCTAAACTTGTTTTATTATGAATCAAAACGATTTAAGAATCGAACGGATTCGGAAACGCTATTCATAGTTCTTTTACATCGAGTGCTTTCCGACAACAAATGGCTCTCGGGTGAGTTTCCGAAATCAAAATTGTTTTGTTTCTTAATAAAACAGTTTTAACCGGATTGCATCGTGTATTTTTATTAAAATTGGTTTTCCTGACGTTTCGAATGCTTTGCAGCGTTCGTGGTCTCAGGCAGTGGTCGTTTTGTTTCGTTTGCCGATCAAATTTCACTTCGTAAACGGAAACTTTTCGAACGTTTGTGAATAGCGCTGATCATACGGCAGTTTAGACGACTCATGTAAGTGGCTGAAACTGATTCGAAGATGGCGAATAGTGGTGACCTCAACTCAGCCTATCGCAGTCCACTGCTGGACATAGGCCTCTCCCAAGTTGCGCCACAACGCTCGATCCTCTGCCTTCCGCATCCAGTCCCCCCCAGCCACGCTCTTTAGGTCGTCGGTCCACCTGGCAGGGGGGCGCCCTACGCTGCGTTTGCCGATTCGCGGTCTCCACTCAAGGACACGTCTGCTCCAGCGGCCATCGGTCCTTCGACAGACATGGCCAGCCCACTGCCACTTCAGCTTACTGATTCTACAAGCTATGTCGGTCACTCCGGTTCTTCTCCGGATAATCTCGTTTCGGATTTTATCCTTCAAAGAAACTCCAAGCATAGCTCGCTCCATAGCTCGCTGAGCGACTTTAAACTTGTGGACTAGCCCAACTGTCAGTGTCCACGTCTCGGAACCGTAAGTCATGACAGGCAGGACGCACTGGTTGAAGACTTTTGTCTTCAAACTTTGCGGTATAGGTGACGAGAAGACTCGGCGAAGTTTGCCAAACGCTGCCCAGCCCAGACGGATCCTTCTGTTGGCTTCTTTCTCGAAGTTGTGTCTACCAAGCTGAATTGCCTGCCCTAGGTAGACGTATTCCGTTACAACTTCGAGTGTCGACCCTTCGACAAATATGGTAGTGGTGACCTACATTAGTGAAATTTCATAGATGTTTTGCAGACATCGGTCGCCTGTTATGAGGTGTCCATGGGCTGCATGGTCGTTGGATGAGCCTTTAGCTCATTTCATCATCCTATACGATAAAAAACCTTAACCCGGAATGAGTTACTATTCCTTTCAGGATGTACGAGCTACGCAATGAGCTGGTGCATCTGATAGTCAACGACTACATATACGTTGATCCGGCGTTGGCTCAGCTCAGGATGACTCCTATGGATATACAGGTAAACCTAATAAGAAAAGTAATAAAGCTAGGCATTATACCTGTGTTTCAAGAGTCAGTGACTTCATCCTGCTAAGTTATAATTTGCAAGGTTTTAGGCAACAAATATATAAGATTAAATTAAAAAACGCTTGACTTCTTTTTAACAGACTTGAAAAAAAAAAGGGGGAGGTTGTCAATTCGATTGTTTTTTTTATGTTTGTTACCTCAGAACTTCGTTATAAAACCGAACGTAATTTAACGTATTTTTTTTTTATTTGTGATCATTCCAGTTTGGTCCCGTTTTCTTTCATCAAAATCCATTTCTGATAATGGGACCCATGAATTGAGGGAACTCCTCAAATATTAAAGGCATACTACATACAGGGATTTTGGTATTTCCATCAACAATCAAGCATTTTGTTTCATCAGCATCATCATCATCATTTCAGCCGAAAGACGTCCACTGCTGGACATAGGCCTCCCCCAAGTATCGCCACAACGACCGGGGGGGCGCCCTACGCTGCGTTTGCCGATTCGTTCGCGGTGTCCACTCAAGGACTCGTCTGCTCCAACGGCCATCGGTCCTTCGACAGACATGGCCAGCCCACTGCTACTTCAGCTTACTGATCCTACAAACTATGTCGGTCACTCCGGTTCTTCTCCGGACAATCTCGTTACGGATTTTATCCTTCAAAGAAACTCCAAGTATAGCTCGCTGAGCGACTTTGAATTTGTGGACCAGCCCAACTGTCAGTGTCCACGTCTCGGCACCGTAAGTCATGACTGGCAGGACGCACTGGTTGAAGACCTTTCTCTTCAAACTTTGCGGTTTTTTTTTCAGCGGAGAAAATGCCTATCGCATGTCACACTACCGGGGAGGCAGTGTGGTTATGTGGGGCTTGCACCCACTAAAAACTCCGCCGTGTGCCTACTTTCGCCTTGGGTGGATGGGCAACGAGAACTGCTACGCATGACTTTCGCGACCCATCCAGCGCGGCCCACTTCAGGGCCTACATACTTCCATTGTACACTCTTTTGGCGGGCACACCTGGGACATCACCACTACTCAAGGGCCGTGCAATGTGGACGATAGACTCCCCAATCTATCGCCCACTGGCTTTATTTAGGGCGGCATCAGATCGCCGTATAGACGTCTGCGCCGACCTGTCCGCCTGCGGCGGATCGGATCAGCGAGAGAGTCTTCCTCCCTGACCCGCTCCGCCGCTTCCTTTTGCGAGATAATCTCCTCGCAAAACGACGCGACCGCCTTCCACGCCTCCTCACTGTCGGCCATGGCCTTGACCACGGCCGGCAGCGAGAGGTCTCCCCCGATTGCTGCAGTGAGAGCACGGCGGTGCATCACCCAGGCAGGACACTGCGCCAGAGTATGAAGGGCCGTGTCCTCACTACAGCCACACTGGTGGCATACGGGAGTAGCCTCCCGTCTCGCCACTTTGTGCTGGTATTTGCCAAAGCAACCATGCCCCGACAAAACCTGCACCAGACGGAAGGACAACGTCCCGTGTCACCTCCGCACCCACTCCTCAAGAATCGGCTGGATAGACCCTACGGTCCAGTGTCCGGCACTGGGCGTCTCCAGCCGCTCCCTCCACTGCACCAGTATGGCAGCCTGCGCCTCCCTGCGCCACGTCTTCACAACTTCAGGCGGTGGGCGTCTGCCACTTTCCGCCTGATGGTCCGCTCCTTTCCGATATACTTCGGCAAGCACCTGAGCCTCCAAGTCCCACGGGGGAGTGCCTGCTAGTGTACACGCCGCCTCTGCAGATATTGTTGCCTGCCCTAGGTAGACGTATTCCGTTACAACTTCGAGTGCCGACCCTTCGACGAATATTGGCCTCGGCATGACATGCATATTGAACATGACTTTAGTCTTGTCCAGATTCATGCCGAGACCGAAACGTCGAGAGGCTCTGTTTAAGCTGTGCAGCATTTCACCCAGTTGTTTTTTACCATGTCTGTACTCTATTAGGGCAAATCGTGGATTTAGATAGGTTATTGAAAACGGTCTTAGGTAAGGTACAGTAAACCGCATATCAATGGTTACTTAACTACCATTATAAGTGGAACTAGCTTAACATGTAAGTTTTATGTAAGGAAGGCTCTGATTATACTGGTTTTTAACCTTCTTTATGCGTTTGACTGTACTGACAACATCAATGCGAAGAAATATGGCACCTACTCTAGCAGAGTTGTGAGGACTATCAGATCTTAAATGTTGTTTTCAGATATTGGTTCCATACCATTTCCCCCTGGAAACTCGGAGCGACAATGTAGAACAGGTCTTACAAAAGATGTGGGCAGATGCTGTAAAGAGGAAGAAGAGGAGAGAAGCACCTAAAAAGGTTAGTTTTGTTACCAACATTTCTCTAAAGACTATACAACGTATTATTGGAATAACTCAAAACCTCAGACACCCCAACTAGTTTTTATTATAATAAATTGATATGGAAAGTAATTATTAATTTTCATTTATTATCCCAAGACCCCCCTTTATCTCAAAGAACGTTTCAAGTTCCTTCATGACACACATACACGATACTTAAGATCATCGGAAAACTTGGGGCTTCTGATGCCAATGCATTCTACAAAATTTTATGATAAATCTTTTACTGTTCAGGCTGTGCGTCTGTGGAATGAGTTACCTGTGTCTATACGGCGAGCTCAGTCACTGTTTTCATTTAAAAAATTAGTTAAAGAATACTACCTTTCCAAATAAATTGTAATTTATTAAGACATTGCCTATGTATCCAATCTCTATTCTAAATTGTAAGATTATTTATATATATATTATATATATTTATGATACCTATATGTGTAGTATATTTTGTGCTATTTATTTATTTTAGTTTAGTAGTACGCCACGGACTGTCCCCATTATCTAGATCTTACGTCTTCTTTGTCCATCCAAAGGTTGTCTGGAAGATATCGCTTTTAGCGATAAGACCGCCCATGTACCCATAATTTGTACGTTGTTCCTGTTTACTACTATTTTCATGGTGTACAATAAAGTATATTCTATCTATCTATCTATTATTGTAGAAGTTATTTGTAATTTTTGGTATCACGGTTACTCTAATCGATTCATAGCGCTAGATTCATTCACGTTCGTGCAAGTTACTCAAAAGTTTCCATCACAGTTTTTTACTGGGTCTGGCTCGCCTTTGCGGTCAGCGCCGCGTCGTTTTATGAAACTTTTAGACTCTGCATCAATGATTTACTTTGTAATATCATTGCTCTGCATTGTATGAATTTTTTGTTTTTATAAATATTAACCTATGTTAAAAAGTACTGACTGTTGACTGCCTCGTTGGTCTAGTGGTCGCAAGCGCGCCTTCTGAGAGTGGGGTCCTGGGTTCGATTCCCGGGTCGGGCAAAGTGTTATTGGGTTTTTTCATTAGGAAATTCTCAGTAGCAGCCCGGAGTATGGATTTGTGCCCGGTTAATGGCAATAGGCTCGCCCCCTATTACATGGTACTATAACATAACTGGCGAAATGTGGGTGGGTGTGGTGTGCCTACCCCTTCGGGGAAATACAGGCGTGATGTTATGTTATGTTGTTATGTTAAAAAGTCATCATCATCATCATTTCAGCCGAAAGACGTCCACTGCTGAACATAGGCCTCCCCCAAGCATCGCCACAACGACCGGTCCTGTGCCTTCCGCATCCATCGGATTCCCGCGACCTTCACCAGGTCGTTGGTCCACCTTGTGGGGGGCCTACCCACGCTGCGCCTTCCAGTACGCGGGCGCCACTCCAGAACTTTACTGCCCCATCGGCCATCCGTTCTGCGAGCAATGTGCCCCGCCCACTGCCACTTAAGTTTGGCAATTCTTCGGGCTATGTCGGTTACTTTCGTTTTCCTGCGAATTTCCTCATTTCTGATTCGATCACGCAGGGACACTCCGAGCACAGCCCTCTCCATTGCCCTTTGAGTGACTTTGAGCCTTCTTAAATTTGCGCAAATCAAATTACGCACATTGGGGTCAAGTGAAAAGAGGCAATTACGATGATTTCACTTGTACGTGGTTATGAACAGGTTGACAGCATGTTCGCATCGTTCGCAACAAATGCACGACTTACCTGGTGGTGCTGCTGTCTGCTGCTCAGGGTTAATCTTCTACCGGCGCCGGAGATCTCTGGCACACACACGTTATAAAAGGTTTCTACAGGCCCATTGTGGGCGACCACGTTTCAGTACCGTAAGTAATTACTGGCAACACACACTGGTCAAAGACTTTCGTCTTGAGACACTGCGGTATTTTGGACAAGAAGATATTGCGTAGCTTCCCGAACGCTACCCAACCGGGAATGGGTGCTATATAGGAATTCGACATAACCTTTGTCTTGTCCATATTAATTTTATTAATGTTAAAAAGTAGTGTAATGGATTCTACTCTCTCTCTATTCTGAACAAACTCGTTTCAGGTTTTGAGATAATTCAATAACACGTTGTATTTAGTCCCATATATCAGGGAAAAGGTTGGTATAATTTTTCAGAATACAAGAATTCCATACTTTAGGTTCAGTTCAGACCAACAAAAGTTTTTTGTTTTTCTGAGACTTTAGGCTACTACTAAAATTAATTTTAGCTGATACAGAAACCCAGTAATGCTTTAACCAGAACCGAACATTTAAACTAACGGACGGTTCACCCCGAAGACAACGCTTGATCACAGCCAGCCGCTGAATGCGAGCTAACATTACGCTGTTTCATGATTTTTTAAATATTTTCAATCTTACGATCACAATGAACTCGGAATACGCTATTACCACAGAATATCTAATAGTTGCTATTACGCTATGCGTAATCGCCGACTTTCGGCTGTCAATTTATTTTGCTAGGTTCGCCAATACGCCTCGGACGTTAATTGGCTACGAAGTTGAACCTCAAGTAGATCAACATCTGTTGAACGTAACAGCCTATCAGGACGTTACGAAACCTAAGCAAACCAACTTTTCTCGTTCACACTTTTTTTTTGTCTTTTCTGTGACCTGGCGGTCTGTGTATTCACAATAAGCCATTTCGTTGTCTGATTATGATAATTTATTTTTATTTATTTATTCATGAACAATTTTCAATTGTATTTGAATGTGGTAGTTACTACATAATTAGATTATAATACAGAAATTAAATTAGATTTTAGACAATTCAAGGTCAAAGATTATTAAAAATGTCATAATCCGGTAATGTCTGTATTTTGAGGGAATCATCCATTGATATTCCTCTCATCGTGCATTTTAGAATCGGTCCACTAGTGAAAGGACGCCGCGCCGTGCCTTTTTAGTCGAGAGAATAAGCTGCCTGAGCCTTCGAGTTGTGCTGCGAGCTCATTGACGTGACTCGACAATTTTGTCTGGTAGCTTTTGCTGAAAGTTTCAATTTCCTGTTTGACAGTTTTTATGTTTAAATCCTGCTGTATGTATTTATTACTTATGAAGTAAGTTATGTCAAACATGATCCGCACTATCTTTTTTTGAAATCTTTCCAGTATTTCGATGTTGTTCACACTAATGGCGCATTATACGCTCAATGTAGTCTGATTTCACGTTCATACTGGAAATTACAGTGAGGCTGCTCATTGTCGGCGGCTGACTTAGTACATAGTACCTACCTCAATGGCTAACTATCGTGTTTGGTGTTAACCGTCCCTATAACCTGACTCGCTGTGCTGTGTGTGCAGAAGCTTTATTTATTTATTATTTATGTACACACAATAACATATGAAAGGACAGCATTAAAATTATTTAGTACAAAGGTACTGCTTATTTCAAAGAAATTTCTACCAGCAGACCTGCGAGAGGAGAAATAAGTAAGAAATGTAGACAACAGTGTGTAAAAAGATAGGAAACTTAAAATTAGTTCTAATAAATCAATAGATACTTAAATAAATACATATAAAATATATAGGTATAGGTAAATATGATATAAATATTATGCAATAACAAATTATGAGGAAAGGTAATGCTCATTAACACGTCTTTTGAAGACAGATATGGATAGAGAATTCCGTATGTTAGGCGGGAGTGAGTTCCATAATCTTACTCCATGCACAGAGAAGGCATACGAATAGAAATCCGTTTTGTGAGGTTGAAATTTAAGAAGAGTTTTAAGGTGAGTTCTGCAAGGAGCATCAGAAGGTCTGAAAAAAGAAAAACGCTCTCGTAAGTAGGAAGGATATTTAGGATTGTAAAGGGTGTTATAAAGGAGACATAATATGCGAGTGTTCCTGCGAAGGCGAATCGGGAGCCACTTGAGTTCCTTGCGGAAGTGAGAATCCATGATCGTATTTTCTAAGAGCAAAAACAAATTGAATGCACAAGTTTTGCAGGCGCTCAAGCTTGTTTAACAGCTCCTCAGTGGCATCCAAATAACAGGCGTCAGCGTAATCGATAATCGGCTGAATCAGAGTTTGAGCGAGAGAAATCTATAATTCCTTCATTATTTTTTGTTATTCTATGTTACAATTCTCGTTGAATAGCCAAAACCACCACAAAGAGTCCGGAGTCGAATGATGGAAATACCATCTGAAGAAGTACTGGGAGAAGAAGAAGAGGAAGAAGAAATAGAGTCTCCACGTAAGTCTTCTCTATCCTATCAGTCCGTGGACCTCGTCTTTTGACCTTCTATAGTTTTTCTCAAACGCGATAGTAATTAACATTTTGAACTAGAAATATTTTTTGCAATATGTATTATTTTCTAGTACCATTTGTCATTGCCATTGTCTAGTACCCATAGCACAAGCTCTGCTTAGTTTGGGACTAGATGGTGCTGTGTAAAAATGTCCCGAAGATATTTATTTTATTTTATTTTTTCAGCCGCCAGCATTCACACCTACGTACCTGAAGAGTTTATACAATCTCTTACGATACAGAGGCATGAAAGATTCAGGTAACTCCCATCCCAAAGATGGATCAAAATCTCTTCTTTATATTTCACTTATTAGATTGTTGGTCAGTTTTCGTTTGAGTTCTTCGCGTCATCTAATCGTCATTATCATAACATATCCAACTGCTATCACTCCAATAGAGTCATCTTCATTATGAATGTCTTGGATCTCCTACAGACCGCTACAATGAAGGTGCATGCAGAGGGGAAATTGCTAAAAATAAATAAATAAATATAAATATTTTTGGGACATTTTTACACAGCACCATCTAGTCCCAAACTAAGCAGAGTTTGTGCTTTGGGTACTAGACAATGGATATAATACTTATACACTTTTTTTTGTTGTAAATACATACTTATGTTACATAAGAACACCCAGACCAACACAAACACTTATGTTCATCACACAAATGTGTGTGTCCTGTGGGAATCGAATCCACGACCTCGTGATCAGCAGTCCGACCCTCGAGCCATTAGACCACAGACGTTTTCAGCTACGCTTAGCAGTTGGCTTGGTGAAATTGAGGACTCTGCTGCGCATACTTATAAAATTCCTCTTAAGCTACCTAGGGAAAGAAATCAGATTGTAATTCTTTGCATGTAACATAGTTTTGATTTCCAGGCAATGGCGTTTGAGAGATTTGAGAGCCAAAGCTGCGAAGCGAAAAATTTATTTCCTTGATACTGATGTGGTAGAGGCATCAGATGAACTCAAGGATAAGGCTTCAGTTCTAATTCAGAAGGTTTATAGGTAACTTCGTTCATTATTGCTTGTTTGTCACCTAACTATTCTCTCCGGCCGACCAGTACCGAAGGTCATAAAACAATATTGCCCCATTATTTTCAGGGAGTACATGAAAATAAAGCGAGAAAGAGTAACAGATGCTAAGAGAGATATTTTGCTAGGTCTCATACCAGATCCCTTCAGGAGTGGGCTCAGCTATACTGAGGAAAATAATAAGGTAACTGTAACAACTTATCATAACTATTTGTACTCTCTTTGTGGAAGGGACAACTCCGTAACTTAAAACTCCGGGACTTAAAAATTCAATCAAAATGAGAAGCAACTGCATTTTTCTGTCCGTAGTTCACTGCTAAGCAAAGGCCTTAAGTCCAACCTACTACAGCTACCCAGCCTTTTGTCGTCAGCTTTATCAGCTCGTAGTTTTTCCATGCTACATTTGCCAATTCGTGGTCCTCAAAAATTTAAGGATGATGAATGCCAAAACAATGGGGAAACACATCTTTCCACCTTCCTGCTTAAAACTAAATTGACATTTGGATTTGGACTAATGTCAACCCCTACTTTTGAATGAAAGTTAGCAGTAAATTGGTTTTATATTTTCTCTTTTAAAATTGATTCCTCCATATTATAATTGAGTTGTGTATTGTGTATATTTTTTACTAAAAATATCCATTTATTCTTTTCATTTTTGACATGGAACTGGATTAAGATCAGAATAATTTTCAAGAGTATCTGCACTGTTCTGTTCAGGTGTACGAAAGACGTCACAACACCAGATTAAAGATCAAGCAGACGTATTTGCAAGAACTGGAGGAGGAGAATAAACGGCTGATAGTTTTCAGGAAAGGAGACCAGATAGATGACATCACTGATGAGATCAGGAACTGGTTTAAGGAATGGTGAGACTACTTCAATTTTATTGTATCGTTGCTTTTTTATAAGTTGTCGTAGTGTGAAGGTTTGTAACTTACTTTCCAAGCAATAGGAAGGTTGTCTCAACCCGGGGGTACAAAACCTGCAGCGTACCGGGGTGCTAAGGTATCAGGCGTGCCTCAAAACCAGGCCCTATTGGGCAGGTGCTGTGCTGAGGCTTTGAGGATACTGAATTCTGAGAAATAATTTAACTCAGCTTAAGCTTACCTGATTCGATCAGAAATGAAGAGATTCGCAGGAGAACGAAGGTAAGCGACATAGCCCGAATAATTGCCAAACTTAAGTTGCAGTGAGCGGGGCACATTGCTCGCACAACGGATGGCCGATGGGACCGTAAAGTTCTGGAGTGGCGACCGCGTACTGTAAGGCAGAGTGTAGGTAGGCCCCCCACAAGGTGGACCGACGACCTGATGAAGGTCGCGGGAGTCCGCTGGATGCGGAGAGCGCAGGACCGGTCGTTGTGGCGATGCTTGGGGGAGGCCTATGTCCAGCTGTGGACGTCTTTCGGCTGAAATGATGATGATGATGATGATGATGAAGCTTACCTACATTCATCATTGTACCTACCTGTATACAGTACCTATAATTATAATAATTTTAAATCTAACAAACGGTAATATTACCAAGCCTACGCCATTCAGGCACACCTCGGCCGCTCAATACAATATAAATGCTAGCACCACCTACATACACAAGATTACGTCTATATACGAACGCACACACACGTGTAAGTTAATGTTGTATAATTAATACGACATAATAAGAAATTGCAATATTTTATTATTCATGTCAGTAATGACACAGATGCTTGCCAAAAAGGTAGGTATATATATAAAAAAACTAAAATCACTAAGAAGGAGGTTGATGCACGTAGGTATATATCAGTTAGGGATGCTCGCCGCTCGTAATGCCGACTGGGTTCCAAGCGCTTTTCAGAGTAGGCACGTTTGTATAGCGACTGGCGGTTGACATCAATAGCAATATTGCAGTCCAATTGCCGGCAAACTGTGGGCGGGTGCGGGGTCCGGGCGAGGAATCTTGAATTGGCGTTTCTGGCCATTCTGTACGTTAGTACTATTAGATATTCTGTGATTCAGGGGTGGGAGGGTGGTGTAATGGCTAGGAGGCGCCGGAGCTCATCACAATGTAAAGGGCGTTATCGTAACTATGCACACTTGAAATTTTTTGTCGATGGTCTGTGTAGTGTAGTCTACCAACCGGCACTTCTCAGAATTTCCATCCTTCTCATTCTGAGAAGAGATCCATTCCCAGAATATTCTCGTCTAGCTCGTACCGATGCTAAAAAGATTAATGTGTTTTATAGGTTTTATGGATACGGTTTTTTTCCGGAATACCCTTATGAAGTGGAAGGTGGAACAATAATGGTTGTCAGAGGAGACTTTATAACTATAGACGAGAAGAAAGAAGAAAACGAGAAATTACTGGCTGAATCGAAAGGAAAGACAAAGGAACAGGTAAGAGGTTGGGGTTAAGCGAATGCTCAGACGTAGAAGATGCAGCACAGCGCAGTACAGAATCCATATGACGCCGACATATGACACAAATGACATTTGACACATGTCTGCATTCCACTTGCCTGCATAGTCAACTACGCGCACACTACGCGTTATATATGCTGACATTTTACTGGCTTCTTTCCTGAAAAGGGGTCATTGTACTCATCATTATGAACAACTTTTACTATGGAACCAAAGCTGAAATCGCGAAAAAAAAATCAGGAGGGACCACCTGATTTTTTTTTTCATTTTATCGGCCAAAAAATTTTGTAAATACATACTTATAATACATAAACAACACCCAAACCAACACAAACACTTATGATCATCATACAAATATTTGTGTTCTGTGGGAATCGAACCCACGACCTTGTTAACAGCAGTCCGACACTCGAACCACTAGACCACAGAGGTCGTCAAACGTCAATTACGTGTGAAACGTCCAGTAGTTGACCGATAGTCATCAATCAGATGGTTCAATTCTTATTCTAAGTTAAACATCATTTGGAACCGTTAAACTAGAGTCGACCTTTCAATGTGCAAGTAATTGAATATAACACTATGTGAATTAGAACACTACTTTACAGCTAATCTACTCATGGAACAAACATCTCAATTTTAAATTTAATTGCACGATGACAACAAACCTTGTGATCGGTAATATCATCAGTCGTCAAAATCAGGAAATTCCCGAGTCGTTTCCCGTTCTCCCTGACTTGCTTACATATGTGCCCATGGTGAATTATGGTAACAGTGCTGATTAAAAGCTTAGTAACCGCCTCAATCTAGAATTGAATTCATACTAAGAGACTACTACCTATAATGTACCTAACACTAATAATACCTGTGTAGGTACACAAATTAACATTTTGATTTAATTTGAATTGTCTAGTGATCGTAAGTGTGGCTGGAGGAGCGTAAGATTCCGAGCTCGGTTCAGATTGAGAACTTCTTAGGTCATCACTTTCATCAGCAAATATGTATCAACAGTTCTGCTACCATTTTTGGCGAATGTAAGCGTGTTTATCATTCATATTCATCCAAATTTCAGATAAAAGAAGAGAAAGCAAAAGCGAAAGCAGATGCCAAGATAAAAGCAGATGCTTTGAAACAAGCCAAGAGAAAGGAAGACATAGCTATGATGAAAATGAAGTGCAATCCCTTCACCGATCCAGGGTATAGAATACAGGAGTCACATAGCATGGGGAACTTAATCGAGGTGATTTTTTATTCATTTCATAACTCGCAAGGACTGGAATATGGCTCCGGTAGACCTTGCAAAAGATAGTGAGATAAAAAAACCATTTTACAAACACTGGCGACAAGCGACTTGCAATAGAGAAAGTTGGAAGACTCAGGGACAGAAAGATGATAGAAATAGAAATAAACTTTATTGCATTAATTGTGGATAAGGGCTTCATGTAATAATAATAATGATTAGGCAAATAATAGACTACTCGTGATGTTTCTGTAGGTATCGACTCATTTAAGGTATTTAAGGGACTGTTCAACTTGCCAGTTCAGTTACTCAAGGCCGGTCCCCGGGATCTGCCATCACCAACTCTGCTATTAATTATTAGTTCATCTCCATTTTAGAGAATGTTGATGGAAATATCAATTTGTCTGCCAAGTGTGGTTATGATGAGATTTTCTCTTTTGATCAGTTCTGGTTGCAGTCATTAAGAGGTCCATTATCAGTAATAAAAATGTATTGGCTGATGACAGATGGTCGATCAGTGGACTACAAAGGTTTTTGCTTCTTCTACAGGCCTTGAGAAACTACCGATTGTCATGGTCACTCTTCGACCAGTTGCCTCCTGAAGACTGTGGGGAGGTCGTTTACGGATACATGAAACAACTCCTCACTGAGGAGCTGATGAAAAAGATTCATCTAGACTGCAGGAAGTTCATAGACGAAATGATGAGGTAACAGTTAATTTGGAAAGTTTTAGAGGGTAGGCAAATAACACGATACTTGAAGAACTGTTTCATCTGGCAAAAACCGATAGGGAATTGCGAGAGGGATTGTGGCCACTTGTGGCTAATCTTCAAGAATGGAGAGGCACTTCAATATTATGAAGGAAGTAGATATAAGAAGCCGACAGCTAAACTTTAATATTGGAGAAACAGGCATTTTGAAGCTATGTTGGTATCGCTATATTCTAGTAAATGTACTGAAGAAGTTTGATGCTAGTGGACCCGTTTGCGTGGAAATATGCTCACGATTTGGAAGGAATCAGATGAATGAAATATAAACTTGATGATATCTAGATAGCAGGTCTATTCTACGTAGTACTATTATGTGTTCTGTAAGTGCAACAAAGAGGTCTGTCACAAATATGATCAGAAGTGAGGAGCCTCTGTTCTGTTCAATAACATTTATATCCTAATGACCATAAGTTAGAAATTAGTTACTTTTTGTACAGCTAAGCATGCTAATCTGCACTTAATGGTCATTAAGATATAACTGTTTTTGAATAGACGTTCTTTAAATGGAATTTCATTAAAATAAGCTTTAATATTTTGTTTCAAAAACCCGTTAAAGTTTTTGACATTGTGTAGTCAAAAACTTACTAAAGTTTATAACTTCAGTCAATAAAATAAAACCAGCTAATCATTATTGTTAGTTTTTACAGTTCCAGATTTATTTTACCCATAGCACAAGCTCTGCTTAGTTTGGGACTAGATGGTGCTGTGTAAAAATGTCCCAAAAATGTTTATATATTTTGGTTTTGCTTTGAAATTTCAATATTTTTTCACTATAGATTAGATCTAAAGTTGCTGATACAAATGCACCAGCGTTCATACAAGAGCCTCGGTTTGAAATACCCTAAAATAAAGCCTAGAAAGAAACCTAGGAACCCTCCGTTACCAAAGACTCTAATCATGGATGAAAAGCTGTTGAAAAACGCAGAGGTAATAAGTATAAAGTCACAAATAATTTATAGTATTATAGAGACAGGCACGTTTATAGATTTGAGTTGGATAGAAGTGACCATAGCTTTACAGTTAGAACGAATGTCTTGCTTTTCAAGGCTAAGCAGGTATGTTAAATAAAAGACACCTGAGAGCACCTGAGAGTTCTTTATTTATAGGTTAATAAGTCACTTCAATAATATAAAAAAAGAAATAGGACAAGTTTAGTCACGACAGGTTATAGAACTTCCGTCTTCTTCGACGACTCCACAGGACGACTCGTGACCAACTGGCCATGTCAATCGCTGTGGTGGGCACTGACAATAAAGAAGGCGTACTTTGCTGGTGTTGGGGAGTGGTGAAGTTCCAGAGGTAAATAAGTATGCTGCGATGAATTGCCAACGTTTATTTTCGGCGAACAACTTGGAATACAATTATTTGACAATATTTCTTATATATTACGTATCGATCGGTTGCGGATTAGAATCTCAAGAGAGAGTGTTGCCATTGCCATAAGGTTAGAAAAATGTTAATTTTTTACAATTTCAAAAGTGGCAACACTCACAAAACATATTCTCGTCACTTAAAATACATATTAATAATATATTGAAACCCTATACGCGCGTCGCCAACACTCCCCACCCCAGTGCTGGTGCAGCACTCACTACTCCAGGGATATAGGAGCGACGCGTGCAGCAGACCGCCGCCACGTGCCAGTCTTGGTTCTGACCTCTACCAACCTGACTCTGCCGTCCTTGCCTGGGAACACCTGCTGTATCACGCCCTTCGGCCATATGTTCCTGGGAGAGTCAGGATCGACCACCAGAACCAGATCACCCACCTGCAGGTCCTTCTGCTCCTTATGCCATTTGTGCCTGGGCACCAAATCGGGCAAAACCTCCTTCATCCACCGTTGCCAGAACATATCAGCTAAGCTTTACGCCATTGCTTCCTCAGATATAAATCGGAGTTATCAAAGGCACCAATAATCGGCAAGTTTGAAGAAGACCCTAGGAGGAAATGGTTAGGAGTTAAAGACTCAACACTACCTGGTTCGACGGACACATGTGACAATGGACGACTATTGACCATATTTTCAACTTCAGCCAACAATGTATTTAATACCTCGTCTCTGGGAGCTCGCTCATTCAGAATAACCCTCAGCGACGTCTTGACACTACGAATGAGGCGTTCCCACGCCCCACCCCAGTGTGGGCTAGCAGGTGGAATAAAATGAAACCTCATACCATTTTCAGCTCCTTCAGCTTTCAGCGCTTCATTATTCAGCACCTCCATAGACTGTTGCCGCTCCCTGTCAGCACCACGCAGATTTGTTCCGCTATCCGAGTAGAGGTGACGCGGCCAGCCACGCCTAGCAGCCATTCGACGCAGTGCCATGATCAACGAGTCCGAGGTAAGTGATGACACTAGCTCGATATGGATGGCGCGCACTGTAAGGCAAGTAAACAGAACACCATACCTTTTTTCCCTGACCCGTCTACTTACTGTGACTTGCATGGGTCCGAACAGGTCCAACCCGCAGTAGCTGAAGGGACGCTGGTGGTGCGCCATGCGAGCATGAGGCAAGTTTCCCATTCTAGGTACCTGTGGTTTACACTTACGTAATCTACATAACATGCACTTTGAAACTACATACTTTACTGTAGGTCTGAGCTTAATTATCCAAAATTTTTGTTTAAGCTCATTCACAACCGTTTCATGGTTTCCATGAAAGGCTTTTCGATGAAAATACCTTACTATTTATTTAGCTAAATGACGTCGACCATCCAATATTACTGGTCTCTTTGTTTCAAAAGGTACGCTTGACACCTTATCAATACGTCCCTGCACTCGAAGTACGCCATGATCATCCAGATATGGTGATAATTTAAAGAGTTTACTTCCCCGTTTAAGCTCTTTGTTATCTTGTATGGCAGCAATGTCCCGGCCAAACGATTCAGCTTGCGCTGCACGAAGAAGCAAGCACTCCGCCCTCGCCAGCAGGCTGCAATCTATATCAACGGTAAGCCCCTTACATCTTTCAATGAACTTGAGTACCGTAGCAGTTGCTCGAAACAAGCGCAGCCAACAGGAGAATCGCTGCGAGTCCGGAACAGGTAAGTTAATTGTAAACTCACGTGTTACCGCCATGCACTCATGGTTAACCTCCAATGTTTCAGAATCAATGATGTCTACAGGCCATGAAGATTCTTCACCATGTAAAAACTGAGGCCCCCTGAACCACTCATTCTGAAACATCGTGTGATCGAATTCTTCCCTTGGTGCTAAATCAGCAATATTTAATTTTGTAGGTACGTACCTCCATTCCTGTACACGCGTCAGCTCGTCGATTTCTCCTAACCGGTTTGCTTCAAACGTTTTATAAGAACGCGTGTTGTTTCTTATCCAGTGTAAAACTGTGGTGGAATCGCACCAAAATAATCGCTTGATTGGGACCATTTTGTGTTCTTTACCAATAGTGTCTGCTAAGCGCGCTGCTAATAGGGCTGCTTGCAGCTCAGAACGCGGAACAGTTAGATGTTTAAGGGGAACAACGCGGCATTTACTTGCAATAAATGCGGCATGCACCCTGCCGTTAAAAATCCAACGCCAATAAGCTACGGCACACATGGCTTTGCCAGATGCATCGCTAAATAAATGCAACTGCAAGCCATCATAACCACAGTGTGTGCTCGTAGACGATGTTTCCGCGTTCGTAGCACTCGTAGGCGCTCCGCCCATCTCGTAGCCAACGCGCGTAGCAGACGACTCCGGCGTAGGCGATGACGCAAGTGCGGGCGGCGAAGACGGTGCGGGGTAAGGGCCGGACATTCCACCGACCGGTCCTCGCTCCGTCTCCCTCGCACGCGCGCCCGTCTCCGTAATGTAACACCTAGGTATACGTACTTGACTTCCGTACTTCAGCAGGTTAATCCATCGGCACCATTTACTATAAATGTCATCAGGAATCAAGTCGTCCCAGCCTATTTTTAAACGCCAAGTATCCTGCAGCATGATCCTGCCCTGTATAATAAAAAGTGCTAAAAAACCAAAAACATCAAAAATTGACATAACTACCCGAAGCATTATTCGCTTTGTAGGTATTTCCTTACCTTGAATAATATTATTAGGAATTCTTTTTAACGATACATCGTAGCCCAGCTCGTCCGTGCCAGGATACCATATAAGTCCAAGCGTGCGCTCACCTTCAAAATCCTGGTCTACTTTAAACTTGACAGCTGCAGTGCCTAAAGTAGACGTCGGCACGCTGTCTAACACAGCAATGCTGTTGCTCGTCCAATTGCGAATTTCGAAGCCACCAGCCTTATGAATACTGCTAATATTTTTAACCATTTGGATGGCCGTCGCCTCGTCCGGAAAGCTATCAATATAATCGTCCATATAGTGCGAATTACGTATCGCGTTGACAGCTGCCGGCAGTGAAGACTCATACCGTTTCGCATTTAAGTTTTTTACAAATTGAGCAACGAAAGGGGAGCAGTTAGCTCCGAATATTAGTGACGTCATAACGTACGTGTCAACGGGCTGCACAGGGCTGCTTCTCCACAAAAACCGCATCGCATTTTGGTCCTGTGGAAGAATTTTAACCCTAAGAAACATGTCTTTAATATCACCTGTTACTGCTATTTTGTTTTCCCTAAAGCGCAGCATTATACCAAACAGAGATGATAACATGTCGGGCCCTGTGAGTAAATAATCATTAAGAGACATACCATTGACTTTATCAGCAGCGTCGAACACCAGACGCAATTTTCTCTTGTTGGGATTATCCACACCGAAATGGGATAAATACCAGGTCCTGGGTGTTGGCTCAGGGTCCATTAATTTTGTAGCAAAATCATTTATTACTAAATGATCAACACGCTCACTATACCTGTCAGCAAACGCTTGATCCCGTCCAATCTTCCTTTCTATCCCCTTTAGCCTTTTCAGAGCATTAGGGAAAGAGTCCGGCATCCTGCAGTTCTCATCTTTCCAAGGTAAACCTACATACCAGCGGCCATCAATAAGCTGTGCTGATTTCTCCAACAGAGTGACTGCACGTGAGTGATCTACATTCTGTCGAGGCTTACCTGACACTCCCAGGGAATCCACAGAAAACGAGCGCCTCACCTCTTCATGCAGCTCCCGTAGCATCTGGTCATCGGCAGCAGTAGGTAGCGGCGGCGTCGCGCCGCTCGACTTGATGAGTAGCGACGCGTGTGCAGCGCTGGCAGCGCGCGCGCACGGTCGCACAGCTCCATGCACGCACCAGCCCAAGGGTGTGAGTGTGGCAGACGGCTCATTTGTTTTACCTAACATAACCTCTAAAGGCAACAACAATTGATAGTTGTCCTGACCTAATAACACTTCAGGTTTTAAATCAGATCTACACAAGCTATGTTTTAATTTTAACAAATCAGAATAACGATTTCTATTGAGAATAGACAAATGTTGTACAGGCAAATTTAATTTATCAATACTACGTACACACGGCTACACATCAAGCTGTACAAAACCAGTAAAGGCAGACCTCGCGTTGTAAGAAAAACCTATACAATGCGAGGTCAGCTTATACTGGAAATTTACAGTTTGATGTGTAGCCGTGCGTACCTTAATATTATTATATACCAGGCCCCTCAGAAAGTATTGCGAAAAAAAGTTTTTATATATGGGAGACTGGCCAGTTATAATGTTTTTCGAAAATATGATTATTTATAAGTAAAAATAAGTAAGTTCCAATTTCAAAATTTCCCTCCACATTTTTTGCGAGTTAATTCAAAGTATTGTGTCTCACTGAAATATGGATCTGCGCCGGGAACATTTTAGAGCTATGATTTTATACGATTTCAAGTGTCGCCTGAAACCGGATGAATCGTACGATAGACTTCAAATGGCATTCATGGATGAAGGCCCTTCCAAGGCAACCGTGTATCGTTGGTATAACGAATTCAAGTGCGGTCGACCAACTTTGGGGGATGACGAAAGAAGCGGTCGCCCTTTGACGGCTGTTACCGAAGAAAACGTGCTAGCAGTGAAAAATTTAATCCAAGACAATAAGCGAATTACATATCAGGAGATTCAACACATATTGAAGATTGGATCGGGAAGCGTTCACGAGATTCTACACAGCCATCTTCGCGTGAGGAGGATAGTATCACGCTGGGTGCCGCACAACCTCACCGATGCTCAGAAGCAGGCCCGGGTGGAATGGTGCCGTGATATGCTTAACAAATTTGAAGCAGGCTCGTCTCGGCATGTTTACGACATCGTTACAGGTGATGAGTCCTGGATTTATCAATACGACCCAGAAACCAAGCGCCAGTCGACTGTTTGGGTGTTTCAAAATGAGCCAACGCCTACCAAAGTGAAGCGATCTAGAAGCGGGGGTAAGATTTTGATCGCTAGCTTTTTTAATTTGACTGGCCACTTGGTATCAATTCCCTTACGGGATCAAAGAAGCATTAATGCCGAATGGTATACTACCAAATGTTTGCCAGAAGTTTTCTCTGTTATAAGCAACAAGCGACCAAACACAGGGCTCCGCGGGCTACTGCTCCACCACGACAATGCACCTGCGCACACCGCACTCAAAACGAGGGACTTCCTGGACAGCACGCCAGTCAAACTCCTGGGTCACCCTCCTTACAGCCCTGATCTAGCACCGTGTGACTTCTTTTTATTCCCAAAAATAAAAAATCAGCTCAAAGGGATACAATTTTCGTCGCCGGAAGATGCGCTGGCTGCGTTCGAGCAGGCTGTAAACGAGGTGTCTGCGGCGGACTGGAAAAAGTGTTTTGAAAACTGGTTTAGGCGCATGAATCTTTGTATAGAGGCTGGTGGAAAGTACTTTGAAAAGATTTGATAAAAATATATGTACGTATAGAACAATTTTTTTTAGTTTCGCAAAACTTTCTGAGTGTCCCACGTATCTTACTGTCCATTCCCGAAACATTCATACTAATGATGGTTGTATCACACACTAGTTCATTATCGGTCCAGGCGCCGCGCACACGCAATGTCTCGGGGCGACCATGGAGCCCTGCGCGCCTGGCGAGTTCTGAGCTTATCAAGGATACTGTCGACCCGTCATCAAGCAGCGCGCTCGCCCTAACAACGTTACCGTTAGCCGTGTGTATACATATTGGGACGACTTTTAACAACACTTCACATTCACTCGCTATATGAGTAACCGTTTGTGCATTGTCAGTAGCAGATGATGTAGTCACCTTCGGCTCCTCCTGGGGGGCTTCTGCATCGGTACGCTGCTGCTGGATGTAGTGGAGTAGACGATGGTGTGCCTGGCCGCAACTGTCCACATCACATGCAGGCGCTGGACAGGTTGCTCTCTCGTGCCGAGACAACAAGCATTTATAACATATGCCATTTCGCTTCACATATTGCCATCTCACTTTTCTGAGTGACTTTTTGAATTGTTTACACTCTGGCAAGTTATGCTTCACTCCACTATTACAAAAATGACATTTCGTGTCACTTTGTTGCGTTTGTAGCAATATTGTTTTTGTGTGTGTACGATTGGTAGTGTCAGCGGGTTTATTTTTAACCTGCTGATCATTTCTTGACAAATAGGCATTACATGTTGTCGAAATCCTCACGGCCTCTTCATGCAGGAAATCAGATAATATTACCATGCGTGATTTCTGCCCTTCGGTGATCGGCCCATAACTGTAATCCGACCATTTTGATAACAAAGTTGTGGGGAATTTTGAAAATATAATGCCTACGATGCCCATACCTTGCAGGTACTCCTGTCGCCCGACTGCACGTACTGCTTCAATAAAATTTTGAATTTTAACACTGAACTGCACTATATCCTTCTGATATTCTTGCGACAAAGGTGACAACTTTTTGATATCCTGTACTATTTTACTGATAAGTAGTTCTGGGTTACCGAATCGCAACTGCAGTGCAGACATAATAGTGCTTGGTGAACTGGCAGTAATCAGTAGGGCTGCGACTGCCTCCTTGGCTGCTCCTCGGAGGCAGCTCCTCAACCTCCATAGGTTTTCCTTAGGGGTGAAGTCACACAACTCTGTGGAGGCTTCATATGCCTGCTTGAACTGCAGCCATTCCAATGGGTCTCCAGCAAACTCGGGTAAGTTCTTTGACTAAGTACATGGGCCTTCGGTGCACTCGTGTTGGTGGCCAACTCTTGCAACGCACTAGCGAGCATCTGGATGGTCGCATCGTTGCCGGCGGCGGTGCCCGCTGGCGGCGCGTGCGGCGTTGCATGGGGCTGCGGTGGCATCTGTAGCGGCGCCGTAAGGGGCAGCGCGGTTGGCGTGGCCGACGCGTCTTGCTGTGGCGGTGCCGCGAGCGTACTGGGCGCTCCCGCAGCTCGTTCAGGCGACACATGCGGCTTGCTACAGACTTCGTGGTGGCTCCGTTCAAGCCATTGTTCCACATCACGAGTGGCAAAATCTGGCGGACTGTATTCTTCCTCTAGGTCAGCTAGATCCGCAGCTAGCTATTTGTCAATTAGATCCATTTTAATATGCGCTTTGCGTTTTTCGGCATCCAACACGAGTTGCAACTTCCTTGCTTTCACCGACGACGTTACAGAATTCGAACAATGACTCCTTTTGGACTCTGATTTGACGATCGAAGGTGGTGGATGGGTTTCCGCAGGCTTCTGGGAGCTTCGTTCGCCGCCTTCATCTGCACGTTGGCGCTCATCGAGCTCCTTTTGTTCACGTTCTTTCCTAGTAGTGCTCCGCGTGCCAACCATTTTGCTTCGGCCGCGCGGTGGTGTGTTGAACATGAACCGGTAATCCTCTTCAATCCGGCTCGAAGGACCACTTTGTTGGGGAGTGGTGAGGTTCCAGAGGTAAATAAGTATGCTGCGATGAATTGCCAACGTTTATTTTCGGCGAACAACTTGGAATACAATTATTTGACAATATTTCTTATATATTACGTATCGATCGGTTGCGGATTAGAATCTCAAGAGAGAGTGTTGCCATTGCCATAAGGTTAGAAAAATGTTAATTTTTTACAATTTCAAAAGTGGCAACACTCACAAAACATATTCTCGTCACTTAAAATACATATTAATAATATATTGAAACCCTATGCGCGCGTCGCCAACAGCTGGGTTGACATTTATAGCACAGTGTTACCATTTTTTTCCACTGAATCTTAACAAAAGAATGTAGCCCTACCGTGCATTACATCATTAGATTTATCACTTAGTTTAACGGCGCATTTTGGCGTAACAGGCGACTAAGGGGTTCACAAGAGGATGGGCAGTGGCGTTATCTGAGTATTTATTCAACTAACTGCGATTGCCCCCTTTCGGGGGAGGCCTATGTCAAGCAGTGGACGTTTCTTGGCTGAAATGATGATGATGATGATCCATTTTTAGTTCGGTCTGCCTCTTATAACCATCCAACTTTCAAAGTATGTAAAACTCTTGTTTAAAGTCCGAAATTCATAATATTTATTTTTGTTTTCAGCACATCTTTGACCTTGGAATAGTCACGAAGCCTACAACAAAAATCTGTGATATCATTGGAGACTCCAACTATGCAGCCTATGAATATAATATAAAGGATCCAGACGTTTCGTAATAATTATAATTTCCTATACTAATTAGTCCTACTAATATTATAAATTTAAATGCGTGAGCGCTGGTTGTACACGAAGGAGCATAGTTTTTTTTTGCTTCACTAGATTGTTCGCAACATTTCGTCTATATGTTTTACTATAACTTTGCCGAGTCTTCTCGTCGCCTATACCGCAAAGTTTGAAGACAATGGTCTTCAACCAGTCTTCTTCTATCGTGTCGACATGAGCTACATTATGATAATAGCTCATGCCGTGGGGAAAAGATTAGCCAGTCAGCAGGTTGGTAGCGGGGCTGACTGCCCAGGGTGCACCGGACGATCAATTAAATAGCGTCACTCGTGGAGGCTCTTTTAATGCACCCCAGCAACCAGTGCGTCCTGCCTATCATGACTTACGGCGCCGA
Source organism: Asteroscopus sphinx (assembly GCA_949699075.1). Classification (NCBI taxonomy): domain Eukaryota; kingdom Metazoa; phylum Arthropoda; class Insecta; order Lepidoptera; family Noctuidae; genus Asteroscopus; species Asteroscopus sphinx. The sequence continues at coordinate 9,655,921 of OX453032.1, forward strand.
GACGTGGACACTGACAGTTGGGCTAGTCCACAAATCCAAAGTCGCTCAGCGAGCTATGGAGCGAGCTATGCTTAGAGTTTCTTTGAAGGATACAATCCATAACGAGATAATCCGGAGAAGAACCGGAGTAACCGACATAGCGTGTAGGATTAGTAAGCTGAAGTGGCAGTGGGCTGGCCATGTCTGTCGAAAGACCGATGACCACTGGAGCAGACGAGTCCTTGAGTGGAGACCGCAAAACGAAAAACGCAGCGTAGGGCGCCCCTCGCCAGGTGGACCGATGACCTGAAAACGTGGCCGGGGATTGATTATGAGGATCCTTTAAGCCTTTAGTCGACAATTTGCCGGAAACCCTCGGCCACTAAGCAAATGTAGTTGCAGTGCATAACATTTGCCTCGTCATATGATACGTCAGTCCGTCAGCGAACGGCACCAATCATACATCCAAATTTTTGAGCTGACCAATCATAACGCGCCGTCCGCCTTCTATCTCCCGCAAACATTTTCGCTCATGTTCTCGTGCAAAACTTTGCTTATGCGGCGTCACACCTCGGACACTTAATACAATATGAATGCTAGCGCCACCTACCTACACAAGATTACGTCTGTGTACGAACGCACACACACGTATTGGTTAGGGATGCTCACCGCTCGTAATGCCGACTGGGTTCCAAGCGCTTCTCAGTAGTTTTCAGAGATGGCGTGCTTGTATAGCGACTGGCGAGTGACATCCATTGCACGATTGCAGTCCAATTGCTATTAGATATTTTGTGGCGGCGTCTAGCTTTCTGGTCTGTGAAGAATGAAGGAATCATTACAACCGGGACTACTCAGCAGTGACTAATTTATCAACAAAAATAGTGATGATAATAACCTTCAATTAATCAACTCAGCCTATCGCAGTCCACTGCTGGACATAGGCCTCTCCCAAGTTGCGCCACAACGCTCGGTCCTCTGCCTTCCGCATCCAGTCCCCCCCAGCCACGTTCTTTAGGTCGTCGGTCCACCTGGCAGGGGGGCGCCCTACGCTGCGTTTGCCGATTCGCGGTCTCCACTCAAGGACTCGTCTGCTCCAACGGCCATCGGTCCTTCGACAGACATGGCCAGCCCATTGCCACTTCAGCTTACTGATCCTACAAGCTATGTCGGTCACTCCGGTTCTTCTCCGGATAATCTCGTTACGGATTTTATCCTTCAAAGAAACTCCAAGCATAGCTCGCTCCATAGCTCGCTGAGCGACTTTGAATTTGATTTATAATAACCTTAACTATTTGATATTAATCTTTTTCTCCCTTCCAGGTACCCTCTACCAGGCTACGGCGACATCAGAAATAGGCTGGTGCTATCCTGTGTGATGGGGTGCGGCATACAACCAGGGGCTCCCAGGAGGAAAGCCGTTATGCTATTAGGTCCTGAGAGGAATGGGAAGTCTTTCCTAGCTGATGCGGTTGCTGGAGAACTAAGTGAGCCAGTGTTACGTTTTACTGGAAGGTTCTCAGAGACAAAAAAAACAACAAAATGTATTTTTTCCTATATTTCAATTTCTCAAGAACATTCTCGAATCCATGGACATCTTTTTTTTATAGTATGGGATGGCGAAACGAGATAAAGGCCCACCTGATGTTAAGCGGTTACTTTTGCCCATAACAACTGCAATACCACCTAGCCTGATGCCTGAATGGTACCGCAAGTCGATTCGCCAAACTGAGACATGAAGATGGAAAGTCTCATGTGATTGTAATTTCACCGGCACCCGTACCCTTCAGACGGAAACACACCAATGCAAGCATCACTATTTGGCGGAGAAGTAGGTACGGTGGTAGTACTTCCCCGGAGGAGCTCTTTCACAATGGAGCTACTACTACTAATACAACTCAAATAATCTTGATTACAGATGCTGTAAAAATCGACATAACTCCTGAAGTCTTCAGCGCCGTGCTGGCAAAACCAGTACAGACATTGTCCCAAGTCTTTGTAACGGCGAGAGCATTTCAACCAGCTGTGGTATTCATGAAGAATGTCGAGAGGGTGTTCGCTATGAGGGTATGTGCAGAGCCTTCATTAATTCACCATTTTCATCATTTCAGCTAAAAGACGTCCACTACTGGACATAGGCCTCCCCCAAGGGGGGGGGATATGCCATAATCGCCACGCTTGGCAGGCAGGTTGGCGATCGCAGTTGGTTGATTAAATACCCAGAGAACGCTGCTACCCATCCTCTGGTGAATCCCTTAGTCACCTTTTACGACACCTACGAGACGAGATCAGGCTTTAGTCCATTTCACTAACGCGGTGGGGGTTGGCGAACTACACGCCAACGAAAACTGTTTGGTGGTGAGTGTGCAGGTTTCCTCACGATGTTTTCGCTCATCGTTAACGCAAGCGATAATCAAATTCTGAAATGAATTATTATAACTTTCACAAGTCGTAACTGTCTTTTCTCCCACTTGCTCGGAAATTGGTTCATTGTTTTAAAAAAAAATACATCACTCGGCTCTTTTCCGTACGCAACAAAATAACACGCCAGCAATATCCAACACGACAAGCATAGAAATTGCTGGACAGTATTTTTTTAATTATTCTACCGAGGTTTTTATGTACACACTTACATAAATTTGTTGTTTTTAGGTACAAAATAGTTATCATTATAAAGGCTGAATGCGCTTTTTTTTTTCAAAACTTTGAAAATAGAACAAGAACCGCGTGCAGACGTACTGGCGCAAATTTAACTTTGATATTGTTGAATTCATTTGTGTATTGTTTCCTCGCAAATGAGAGAAAAGTACCATACAAATCTCGGCTGAAATAGCAATTAACGGCCTCGTTTAGTTAAATATTACTCGGTCGTCAACTGCTTAATTTCAGGCCTCGACAATAATGTACTATTAATTACGATAAGACGAGCTAACACCATCAATAAATATGATACAGAAGTTTCTTTATAAAGGTGCCGGTAGAAGAGAAATATCTTCAAGCAAGCGTTCTGAAGGTGGCCTTAACTAAATTAGTCAGACAAATACCGACGGATGATAAGGTCATATTTATTGGTAAGGTCCAATACATCCTAGATCTAATGTCTGTTAGTTAAAAGGTTTGCGTTCCAGCTTTCGTTCATCAAAGCGATATTGGCTTTTCTGCTTCTGATTGGGATATCCTTCTGCTGGGGAACGGCGAGTGCAAGAAAAAAAACGAGTGTGCTTTAGAGCACACGACTGAAGTAAAACTTCACTAACTTATATCTCCCTCAATACTATTTCACCGTAACGTAACGCATTCACCAGCTTACTCCTCAAATCAACCAGCTTACTCCCCAAGTCAAGCGTGCGTAAAGAAGTTTTACTTCAAAAACCCACGCTCCCAGCCAAAGGTAGTAAGAGCAATACAGTGGTGGTTTACTTGGCAAAGACCCGTGGAAACCAAAAGCAGGTCAGAAGGAGGCGGCGGAGAGGGTTTGAGAGGCGATGACCTCTCTTCCCATCCGCAGGAGACGACCTGGGCGTCGTAGGAGCCCGTCGTATGCCGACCTCCAGCCACCCTAGGTGTGGGCCTGCGGGCGGCGGACTCGGGGTGGCCCGCCGCCCGACCAGTCAAGGCCCGTGACGGTGGCACGTGTTCCACGCGCGCCGGTCAAGAGGAGGGTGCGGCCGTTGTGGTTGCCGCACGGGGTGAAGGGGCTCACCAGCCAGTGGCGAGCCGGGACCTGCCGGGGATGGTTGGGTGAATACAGGAGTATTTCTCACGCCCCCGGCCAAGGGTCAGTAGAGGAACACCGTGGTGGTTTTTAGTCGGTAAGAGTCCGACACTGGCCCTGCCTTCCCTTGGCGGAATGCGTCCATGAGGATTTTGCCCTCGGAAAAAAAAAAACTGCGGTGCGTTAAATACAGAAAGCAGGAGCGGCGCGATTACGTTGTATCACTATGGCTGCCATACTAACAAATTACACCGAAACAGGCCGTAGCGGCGCGCCAGTGTGACGTCAAAACAGTTACAAGGCAGTTGTTTTGTTTTACAACTAACACAACACGTACACTGAAAGCAGTTCTGTCGCGGGCCTATCGTCAAAATGCTTTAAAAATGCCTTTTTCACTCCTAAAGAGTGACTTGTGCCGTGCTGCTCATGCAGTAGTAGGCCACGGACTGCCCCCATTATCTAGATCTTACGTCTTCTTTGTCCATCCAAAGGTTGTCTGGAAGATATCGCTTTTAGCGATAAGACCGCCCATGTACCCATAATTTATACGTTGTTCCTGTTTACTACTATTTTCATGGTGTACAATAAAGTATATTCTACTTATCTATCTATCTCATGTCCCCGCTGCTGCTTTTGGGTCGGAAGGGTCTTAAGAGTCTGACATTACTCATCGTTTGAGGCGGACAGTAACCTTGAGGAAAAAACCCACATTAAAAAAGGCATGAACCCTTTACCAGAAAAGTTTATTTATTTATTTGTTTATTTATTTGACACTAAATAAGTTCATAATTTGTTGAAAGCTCTGTTTTCTGAACTAAACTATAATCTAGCCTGTGTGTCAGAAATCAGTTTCCAAACTTCTTCTGATGATCTCCTATCCCGACACGAATGGCTTTACATTCGGCGGTCTTGCTTACTACTACTAAACTCTTCTTATAATTATCTGCTTGTTGCACTTTTTCCGCAGCAACATGCACAAACCCGTGGGTTGCCAGAACTAAGCCAATGGTAAACTTGTTTGATGAAATCCTGTTGGTTCCAAGGACAGACTATGGATCTCTACAGCAATTCTTCTATGAAAAGCTTCAAAGGTATCAATATTTGTATGTCTTTCCTCGTTCATGACTTATCATCAAAATCAAGACCGTAAAAGTCCTATTCAAAAGTTTTATGCTGCAATTACTGATGATGAAAACTAAATCACTTTTTGAGATACCCACAGTAAGAAACTCGGTGGCTTAGTCATCATCATCATCATCAATACAGCCAGTCGCCTTTTACGACACCTACGAGAAGAGATGGTGTGGTGCTATTCTTTGTGTCCGGCACCACACGGAATACGGTGGCATAATATAAAGCAATCGACCCCTTGCGGTAGTTATTATTTTCACACTGCAGTACTTTAATATTTTTGCAGCGTAAGAAGCATACCCCGGGACTATCCAGTCCAGCCTATAGCACAGATGTTGCAAGGCTATGGTTTTGGAGATATCATCGAAGCCTATAATGACGTCTTGACCCCAGAGAGGATAGTCAGGTTAGCCCCTAAACGTCTTTTATTGTACATTCTAAGTATTATATCCATTGTCTAGTACCCATAGTACAAGCTCTGCTTAGTTTGGGACTAGATGGTGACGTGTAAAATGTCCCAAAAATATTTATTTATTTATTTATATTTATAGACTTGCAACGGTTTACTAAGAACGCGGTGCAGTTATCTACCATCTACACCTGCCAGTTGTCCACCGTACCTACTTCTCCGCCAATTAGTGATGCTTGCATTGCTGTGTTTCGGTCTGTACAGTACGGGTGCCGAAGAAATTACAATCACATGAGACTTTCCATCTTCATGTCTCAGTTTGGCGAACCGACTTGCGGTACCATTTAGGCGATAGCCTAGGTGGTATTGCAGTTGGCAAAGGTAATCGCTTAACATCAGATGGGCCTTTAGCTCGTTTCGCCATCCTATATTATAAAAAAAAAAAACTATCGTCCGCATGTCAACCGTCAGATGTTTGAAATTATGATGTCAAACAACGCTTTTACCCCCCCCTCCTCTCTTTCTTAACCAGGTACTATCACACCTGTCCGTATTTGGCTTATTTTTATTCATAATTATGCTTTTGGTTGTACGGGCCTTTAAGGGTTGCTCGTACAGTAAAAGTTGTTTGTTTTGATAAGTACACTCACTCCATAAAATAAACTTAGCTTATAATGTAAGAAACAACACCAAGACAATTGCTGATGCGTTGCCAACCTTACAGAAAAAGTTGGTAAGTCTCACATATGCCTGATATTTCCCCATTAACCTTCAAACCGTAGCATAGCAATGCTGTTTGGTGGCAGAAATAGGTACGGTGGTAATACTTCCCCGGACAAACTAACAGGGAGCTCTACTACTGCTTAAAAAAATGTCGTCGAACAAATAGGACTAAAGCGATTTTATTTTCAGATTAAATGAGAAACAACTTTCACCAGGAGAGGTTTTAGAGGCGTTAATGCGTAGAGATTTAGAGCCTCTCACGTTAGAGGTAAGCGTTATATCCTCTGATAATGTCCTACTCAACGGCAAAAATCTTCCCTATACCTTTTAAGGAAACAAAAAGAGACGTTATCCAGCCATCGCAAACCTAGCGTCTCACTATAAAGCAAAGGCCTCCCATCCCTTTTTCCACTAATCCCAGTATTTTTCCGTTTGGAGCCAATTCTTCAGATAGAAGTCAAGTTCATCCCTCCATCTCCTTCTGGGCCTACCGCGTTGTCGTTTTCTGCTGTCTGAGACCCACTGTGTGGTTGTTTTCATCCATAGCTCCTCCAGCATGTGGCAGATGAGACCAGCTCAGTTCCATTTAAGCCTGGCAGCTGTATGGCCAACATCAGCAACTTGTCTTTTGGAACGCAGTAAAGAGTTTTGTAAGTTTAACACCTAGGCTACTGCGTTCCATTGCTCGCTGACAAACCCCAAGTGCGGATCTAATAATATTTTAACTAAAAGTAATCCCTACAATATTTTTCAGGATTACCAGAAATACGTAGACTTCTACATTCAGAATTCTCCATTGAAATCCGAACGGGAAGACTATGCGATAATAAACTTGGTCCGTGATGATATGTACAAGAAAATGGCAAAGAAAAATAAAGCTGAAAAGGCTGAAGCACAAAATAATTGAGGAGGGTCTTCTATAAATATACATACAAGTCTAAGTATACTTGTCCAGTTGGTAAAGTTATTGAGTGGCGACCGCGTACTGGAAAGCGCAGCGTGGGTAGGCTCCCAACAAGGTGAACCGACGTCCCGGTGAAGGTTGCGGTAATCCGTTGGATGCGGAAAGCGCAGGGCCAGTCGTTGTGGCGATGCTTGGGAGAGGTCTACGTCCAGCAGTGGACGTCTTTGGACTGAAATGATGATGATATACCAGTCAAAAGTGCTGTTGGAACTTACTTACCACACGTGCTCTTGATTGCATGCCATTCATGCTTGTTTCCTATTCATCATCATCAACTCAGCCTATCACAGTCCTCTGGTGATCATAGGCCTCTCCCAAGTTGCGCCACAACAATTGGCCCTCTGCCTTCCGCATCCATTCCCCCCAGCCACGTTCGTCGGTCCAACTGACGGGGGGGCGCCCTATGCTACGTTTGCTGATTCGCGGTACACTTAAGGACTCTTCTGCTCTTGCGGCCATCAGTTCTTTGACAGACATGGCCAGCCCACTGCCATTTTAGCTTACTGATCCTACAAGCTATGTCGTTAGCAGCTATGTAGGTCACTCCGGTTCCTCTCCGGATAATCTCGTTACGGATTTTATCCTTCAAAGAAACTCCAAGCATAGCTCCTATTGCCCAACACTTAACGTTTAGCTTTATTTTTTATTTCCATAAGGCAAATAAAAGACTCGTAAGCACATTGTCCTGTCATCATTACCAAGCCACATTACTCTGAACATAGGCATCTCCAATAGCATCCCACTGATATCGATCCTCCGCCACTCGCATCCAGCTGCTGCCAGCCAAATTGCCAATATCATCGTTCCGTCGAGCCTGAGGGCCCTACTCTTGCTGATTCACGGTATCCATCCACTCAAGAACACATTTACCTCAACAGTTATCGGTTCTTTGGTCCACTGCCACTTCAGCTTGCCGATCCATTGTCCTGTGCCTGCCTATACTTCACACTGGCGAGCTAATTTAGATTTCGTCACATTAAGGTCTATTTTTGCTTATACTGGCAGATAAAAATAATGACAGTTGTGCGTACACCCGCCTAATTATCTCTCGTTCGCAGCTTGAAAAGGTAACATGTACTCGCGACACGTTTAAACGAATCGGTTTGAAAATTGACGAACCTTTTCGTTCCTCGACATTACAAACCAGTTTATCTTCATCATCATCCCAGCCTTTCTCCGTTCACTGTTACACATGAAACCTCTTTAATACACTTCTTGGTACCTTCACTAGGTCGTCTGTTTATCAAGTTGAGGAGACCTACTTCGGAGACCTTTCCGATTGCAGTTGTTAAACCACAACAATCCAGCTGCACTTTCTTCTTTCTGTAATTGTCCCACTACATGGCAAATGCCTGTTCTCATACAGAGAAAGACCTTTTCCAACTTGTCGTGCTCTGCTCATTCTCGTTGTGTTTCTACTTACCCAATGTGGCTGGCCTGCTTGCGACTGCGGCGCACGGTGTCGGGATCGTAGCATTTTTTTTCTCTCCCTCCAGTAAAAAGCCTGGCAGACAAACGTCTGTGTTTGTAGTTTGGCATCTCGATGTTGAAGCACAACTAAAAAAACAGGTTATTGATGCTTGATCAGGAATCCCCAACAATGCTCTGCAAATGTTAATATTTTTACTACAAAATGAAAATTACCTTTTATCAACTTCGGAAATCTCCATCTATTATTTTTCGTACTTCACTTTTTTCTAGTAAGGTTTGGTTGATTATTAGTTTCAATATAACAACTGCCGGTAAAATGTCCGTCGCGCTCGGCTGCCCGCAGCGCATTGTTAGATTTGTGGGTAAATGCGTGCAAACGAACCTGTGACATGTATATGTATTTATTAATTGATGACGTCCGTTCCACTTATTTCCCATTTATTTAATATTACTATTTTAACACGTATATATATATATCACGATATTTATATTTTATATTATATTATTATTGCGAAAAACTTTCTTATTATTTTTATCTATGTTTAGTTTACTCACTGTAAAACTGATTTTCGTCCGTGACGCTTTCAAACAAGGTCCAGTTGAAAACCAGCGCCAGACACTAGTTGTCTGGCATTTTTGCTGAACTGAGCCTATTTGGTGCAGCCGCGAGGCACACAATTATACTTTTAGGAGTCTATATTGATTAAAGCTGTATATTATTGTTATTGTGTGTGTTGTGTGGCTGTAGTAAATAAACCATTTTTCTTTCTTTCTTTCTTTCTTTCAAAGAACAAACATTTACACATCGCCACGCATGCTCACTACGAGTTAGCGATACAAACCAATATCTCTGCACTCTCTTTAAAGAATATCCTCAAAGTGACAAGTAGGATGTTTAGTATACATGCTGATATTTTTATAGCTTAATTCCCAAAAAGGGGTCATTGTACTCATCATTATGAACAACTTTTACTATGGGTATGGGTATGGGTATGGGTATGGGTGCATTAAAAGAGCCTCCACGAGTGACGATATCTAATTGATCGTCCGGCGCACTCTGGACAGTCAGCCCCGCTACCAACCTGCTGACTGGCTAATCTTTTCCCCACGACATGAGCTGTTATTATTATATAGCTTATGTCGACACGAAGAAGAAGAAGACTATGGGACCAACCCTGAAATCGCGAAAAAAAAATCAGTTGGTCCCTACATTTGTGTTCACTTAAATCGATAAAATGTAGGGACCACCTGATTTTTTTTCGTGATTTCAGGGTATAAGTTGTTTATAATGATGAGTACAGTTTTTGGGGAATAAGGGACGGTCTTTCAATTGCGACTTTACTGGACAGTTAGCTATTCAATGAGTAATTTTAACTGATCCTTTATCGGCTCGGGTCTTTCAATTTGAAATTACTGGACAGTTAGCTAACTGAGTTTTATTTCTTCAGAATGGCAACAATTCAATAATAACCTTCTTTCAATGTGGTTGCGGTGGTTCAGGAACTTTACAAAATGTCTTTATTTAGCATTATATTGTTGGTGTCCTTGCCGCACTTGAAATAAATCAATATAGTCATCCTGTAATCAACGATTGAGACTGGCCCGGATATTTATGCAATTAATATACAAAACTTAATTTTGACATTACATAACTGTCACTTGGGCCGTCTTGTTGTTATTTTCAAATATTTTCAATTGAGCTGATTTATTTATATCCAAAATGAGTGAAAACAAAACGAAAAAGCGAAAGGACTGTAAATTCCAATAACAAAAGCTTAGTGCCTATACAAACACATAGTTGAAAAACGTACGCAACGGTACAGACAAGGAAGCAGCTTGGAGCTTATATTGTATTGTTTTTGTTGATATTGTAATGTTGTTTCTTGGCGAAATAAATACATTGAATTGAAGGGTATTATAATTTTCGATAAGTATATTGTGTAGGGTATCATCATTGTCAACTTCATTTATAACATGATGATGATGACCAGCAAGTTAGTAACAGGGTATCTGAAATGAATCTGGTGGCTCGTGTGTGTGCAATACATTTGCACAGTCTGTTATTTTGCCTTAGTTGCGGCCATCCTTATTTTTTGAGGCTTTTAGAAAGATAATAACCAAACAAAACTTCTATTAAAACCCCCGTGGTTTTATGTGTCATAGTTTTCAACATATTTCGAAAATCGAGAAAAATCCATAGAAACAATAGAAACGTGTTTTAGGCTCTCATAATGAACATTTTACAATAAATGTTTCATGGCACGCTAGCCATTAACTTAATGCATCATTACATCTATTTTATCTTAAAAAAATGCGTTCTACTAGGCGTCAATTTTATTTTTTCTATGATTTCATAATAATTTTTTTTATGGTCATTCTTAACATGGTCGCATTTTATTTTTGTGTGTCAATGTTTAGTACAATACTAAGTATTACCACAAAAAAAATAAGAAGCAACGAACACAAGAACTCGGAGATATTCAATTTTAAAGTCTTAATTTAGGGTTGTCAACTAATGTAGGCGCCTCTAACAAACGACCAATTTCGCTCGGAATAAATTTGCTTCTTCAATTATTATAATTTCCTATTACTATTTCTGAAGCATTATCCTTGGTCTAATCATGTCTTAACTAACACGCTTTTATTAGATTCACCTGTAACTAACAAATCATGAAACAAATCTTGTTTATTATTCTTTTTTGTTTTGTAAGTGCATGCACTTACATCAAAATCAATCTTCGATGAAGGATATTATGTGGAATTGGGAAGGGGTCCGCCCTCGTTAGATAGAATGTCAAAACCCAATTTCCATACATAATATCTGGAGAAGCGGGGGTGAGGTGTCATGGAGCCGTCAAAGACCCATGGCACTGCTTTGCCTCAGCAGGTACTGACCCGTCCTGCTGGGGGATGTCCTTCTGGGCCCCGACCAGAGGACTTAATGCAAGGGGGGCATGAGGGCGCCAACCCTCATGCTGGTCAGCGAGTGGCAACTCCAACGACTAACAACGAAAGCACGAACACGGATCTGAAGAAATCACTCACGAAATTGGAAATTTATAAAATTTTGGTAGATAAGGCACATTTGCACGGGGTTCATAAAAGACCTTTGGATCTCGATTCAGAGGAACGATGCCTAATCGTATTAAACACTTTATATCCAAATGGAATTCCGAACAATATCGATAGCCAAAACAATGAATTTAAATACAATCTTTCAAAATTTTTAAGTAAATGTGAAACTTTATATCGCAGTAGTAAACGGAATTTCAAACGATTTTGTAATAAAAACAAACACTGGCTTTCCACTATTTTTGATATTGAAATACCAAAAGTGAATATCGAGGAAAGTCCTTTACCACAACAAAGTATTATAGAATTGGATGAGGCACATTTTTTATTACCAAATAATCCTTCAACTTCGAGAAGTAGTAGCTATGCCTTACAAAAAACTTCAAGACACCAAGAACCTGAAGACCCGATACCTGAAACTTCTTTTGGCGCTCATTCCAGTTTCACATCAAATACACATTTATTACAAAATAATCCTTCGACTTCGGGAACTAGTAGCTTTGACTTACAAAAAACTTTAAGACCCCAAGAACTTGAACCTTCAATAGATCCGAAACCTGAATCTTCTTTTGATGCTTCATCCAGTTCCACATCTACATTTTATGAAAATTTAAGTGATCGCCAAAAGCGCCGTGCACGGAAAGATCTTGAGGAATCGCTTGACGGAGAACCTCATTCAAAACTAATTAAAGTTATGTCGAGAATAGTAACAGACGAAACCGGCGAAAAACTAAATAAAAGTTCTGCTCAGGAGTTTGAGTTTATAATAAAGGAATGCTTGAAAAGTCCAACTCGGCCTAAAAAAATCGCGGGAACCATAAAGTCAAAATCGGAACCCAAACCCTATTCTCCTGATGAAGCTCTTTGTTTAATGATTGATATAAAACTATCAGTGGAAGACTATATCTACATGCAACAAGGTGCCAAATCTCGAGGATTTAATATTTACCCTCCCTATTATAAGATACAAAAAGCTAAAAAACATTGTTATCCTGATGTTGAAATTGAAATATCAGAACGAGAAGCCAAAGTACCTTTAAATGATTTACTTATGCACACGTTTCGACGAATCATTGACTCTTGCGACCAAAGGGTTTCGGAATATTGCAATCAAAAACAGTTAGATACACTTCACTGCGTTTTTGAGGGTTCATGGGGTTTTGATGGTAGCACAGGACAGTCAACATATAAGCAAACGTTTTCTGATAAAATTGATGACGAACACTGCCTCTTTGCTACTACCTACATTCCGTTGCGCATAAAAAGTCTTGATGGTTTTGTCTTATGGTCAAACCCAAATCCACAATCTTTTAGATTTTGCCGACCAATAAAAATACAATACAGATCAGAATCAAAAGATCTGATTCTGGAAGAAAGGAACCGGGTAGAAGAAGAAATTAAAAATCTTTCACAAATTTATTCGGAAATTTCTGCTGGATATGATATGGAGATCCAAAATTATACCTCACCATAATTGACGGAAAAGTCTTTAATGTCATCACAAATACCAGCTCACAATTACGGTGTGCGTGTTGTGGAGCTACTTGCACCGAGTTTAATAAACTTGACGAAGTGGCAAAAAAACCATTAAATCAGGAAGCTTTACTTCACGGAATAAGTCCACTGCATGCCTGGATCAGAATATTCGAATTTTTGTTGCATTTAGGCTATAAAAATGATCCAGACGTGCAAAAATGGAGAGTTACAAAAAACTCTCCCGAAGGTCGTATTGTGGAAAGAAGAAAAAAACAAATTCAAACGGACATTAGAAACAAAATGGGTTTGCTGGTAGATGTAGTAAGGCCTAATGCAGGAACAACCAATGATGGCAACACTGCCCGTACTGCATTGTCAGATTCAAACCGGAAAACATTTGCAGATATTCTTGGAATTGAGGAATGGCTTGTTGAGGATTTACACACCATTCTTGTGACATTATCAAGCGAGTTGGAAATCGATTCTCAAAAGTTTCAATATTTTTGTGAAAATCTCGCTGTTAAATACGTGCAAAAGTACAACTGGTGTTATATGTCAGTTACTCTGCACAAGATACTGATGCATGGAGCAAAAATAATAGAATCTATTTCCTTACCCATTGGAATGCTGTCAGAACAAGCCGGTGAATCAAGGAACAAGTTTTGGCGTTACGACCGTGAGCATCATACCCGAAAATTAGATCGCAAAACAACAGTGTTCGACTTGTTTCACCGCGCGCTAGAGTCTTCCGACCCATTCCTATCGCTGATGTCCATTGGCAACCGACATAAAAAGAATAAACGTTCCGTTCTTCCCGGCAAGGTTCTGTCACTCTTAAAACCGACAATGGAGAATATTATTACCCATGATCCACTACCGCAAAGTTTTGCTGATATTCCTAATACTGAATTGGTAACAGACGCTTCTGATGATAATATACTCGTATTATCATCAGAAGAAGTTTTGACAAACTCCGATGATGACTGCTAGGTTAGCGTCACGTATCGTTGTAGTCTTAGAGCATTGAGAACATTATAGTAATTGTTTTCAGACAACAGAAACCCAGAAAGAGACACAGAAAGACACCAGAAAGAGTTTACTCAAAGTTAGTTAAATACTTGGTAAATATCTGGCACTTTTATTTAATTTTTTTATTTATTCAATTGCGACAACCCTATTTCCATAGAAATTTCAAAAATATTTAGAAACTCTCTATCTTCGTATTCCTGCTATTGACGCATGTCATATTTTAGTGTATTATTGACAATAACATTACGCATATATTTAAATGAAAATAAGACGCGACCGTGATAAGAAAACATGAAAAAAAAATGTTTTGTGTTAATCGGTAAAAGTAAAAAATCTCCTAATATATCAAAGGTACGATGCCCCATTTTTTTATCTAAATATATATTATGCTGTTACTTTATTTAAAGGACTAACTAGATATGTATTACAACAATTTTCGAAAATAAAAATTAATTTTGTTTTTCTCACTTTTCAATGAAACCTTAATAACTTTATAATTATACAAAAAAAATACCATAGGTCTTTCTGCCAAACCTTTATCGTTACTATAGCTATCGAATAAAAACATAAAATGGACATGGCCGCAACTAAGGCAAAATAACAGACTGTGATTTGGTAGGTAAATATCCTGATCAACAGGGATGGTTGAAATGTAGGGAAGGGTGTGCAAGGCGATCTTCATCAAAAACATTTATTTTTTCATACAAGAAAGGTACAGTCAGCTGCAAAAAAATTAATACACTGCGAAATTAATACGTTAATTTAATAAATAGAAACTGGATGGCGTCGGCGGACGCTCGAAAGTAGCGAAGTCTACGCGTTTTCATGCGTGGATAGAACACACGTGTGAGTTAACGGTGACGTTTTTATCGGTTTACTCCACGGTGGCCGAGCGCCCAACGACGCTATAGAAGCTTCGCTTCAAAAGTAGTGAAATCTGATACATTAAAATATCTGGTTTGTGATATGTGAATATTTAATCAATATTTTTTTTTTTAATTCACGTTTTGGTTTCGTGGAGTGTATAAGTACATATTTTTGCAGCTGACTATACACTCGAGTTTCTGTCAGCTAGTTTGACATTGACGTTTCTTAACAGGAGAGTAATCTAACTGGCTCTGAAACAGCCAGGTAAATTTACTCTTCAGTTAGGTGTTTTACTCATCGGTTATCTCTTAACTGTCTCTTGAAAGACACGAATTTCTCGTAACTGTCGAGTAAATTTTACTTGACTGTTTAACCGTAGAGTAAGAAGCTTAATTGACGATTGAAAGACCGGCCCTTAGGGCCAGTCTTTCAATTGCGACTTTACTGAACAGTTAGCTATTCAATGAGTAAATTTAACTGATCCTTTATCGGCTAGGTAGCTTTGCTCGGGTCTTTCAATTTGAAATTACTGGACAGTTAGCTAACTGAGGTTTATTTCTTCAGAATGGCAACAATTTATTATTAACCTTCTTCCAATGTGGTTGCGGTGGATCAGGGACCTTACAAAATGTTTTCATTTAGCATTATATTGTTGGTGTCCTTGCCGCACTTGAAATAAATCAATATAGCCATCCTGTAATCAAACGATTGAGACTGGCCCGGATATTTATGCAATTAATGTGCAAAACTTCATTTTGACATTACATATCTGTCACTTGGGTCGTCTTGTTGTTATATTCAAATATTTTCAATTGAGCTGATTTATTTATATTTCTATTCAAAATTAATGAAAACAAAACGAAAAAGAGGAAAGACTGTAAATTCCAATAACAGAAGCTTAGTACCTATACAAAAACATAGTTGAAAAATGTACGCAACAGTACAGACAAGGAAGCAGCTTGGAACTTATATTGTATTGTTTTTGTTGATATTGTAATGTTGTTTCTTGGCGAAATAAATACATTGAATTGAAGTGTATTATAATTTTGGATAAGTAGGTATATTGTGTAGGTTATCATCATTGTCAACTGCATTTATAACATGATGATGATGACCAGCAAGTTAGTAGCAGGGTATCTGAAATGAATCGGCTCGTGTGTGTGCAATGCAGTTGGTAGGTAAATATACTGATGAACAGGGATAGTTGAAATGTAGGGAAGGGTGTGCAAGGCGATCTTCATCAAAATAAAAACATTAATTTTTGACACAACAAAGGTACAGTCAGCGGCAAAAAAATTAATACACTGCGAAATTAATACGTTAATTTAAGAAATAGAAACTACATGGCGTCGGCGGACGCTCGAAAGAAGCGAAGTCTCTACGCGTTTTCAAGCGTGGATAGAACACGCGTGTGAGTTAACGGTGACGTTTTTTATCGGTTTACTCCCTGGTGGCCGAGCGCACAACGACACTATAGAAGCTTCGCTTCAAAAGTAGTGAAATCTGATACATAAACTACCTGGTTTGTGAATAGTGAATATATAATCAACAAATTTTTCAAAAAATCACGTTTTGGTTTCGTGGAGTGTATAAGTACATATCTTAGCTGCTGACTATACACTCGAGTTTCTGTCAGCTAGTTTGACATTGACGTTTGTTAACAGGAGAGTAATAGCCCTAACTGGCTCTGAAACAGCCAGGTAGATTTACTCTTCAGATAGGTGTTTTACTCATCGGTTATCTCTTAACTGTCTCTTGAAAGACTCAAATTTCTCTTAACTGTCGAGTAAATCTTACTTGACTGTTTAACCGTAGAGTAAGAAGCTTACTTGACGATTGAAAGACCGGCCCTAAAGTGATTAAAATTTCAGCATGTATTTCGTCGATCGGAGGTTGTGATTCACTAGAACCAACGCATACACATGCAAGTAGCCGGCACATGCCAGGAGCTGGTATGCTAGTGTAAGTTACAGGTATGTGTATCAGAGGCTTTATAAACGTTAAGTGTCAAAGTGAAAAATGTAAAAAAAATGTGTAAAGTTTCATTTGGTTGTTTGTAACTGATTGTGATTTTATGAAAATGTGTGAATTATAATTTTATTATGTTGATATATTTCTTTTATTAATTAAATTTTTTATAAAACGTTTTATAGGGTTTCTTCTGTATAGTACTGACTGCCTCGTTGGTCTAGTGGTTGCAAAGCGCGACTGCTAAGCGTGAGGTCCTGGGTTCGATTCCCGGGTCGGGCAAAGTGTTATTGGGTTTTTTCATTAGGAAATTCTCAGTAGCAGCCCGGAGTCTGGATTTGTGCCCGGTTAATGGCAATAGGCTCGCCCCCTATTACATGGTACTTACAACATAACTGGCGAAATGTGGGTGTACTATACACCTCTGCCTACCCCTTCGGGGAAATACAGGCGTAATGTTATGTTATGTTATGTTCTGTATAGTAGGTAGGCTGCTTAAAGACACAAATCAAAGCTTAGCTCATAGACGCACAGTTGCTTGTTTGTCGGTGTTCTACAGGCTGTACTTTGAGAGTGTGCGCAAGAGCTCCATGAGCTTATTCCGCCATCTCCTTTCTTTCATCGGACTACACGACGCAGTGCAGGATATCATCCACATTTGGTAGAAATCCCTACTATCAGGACCAAGCGCTTTGAGAACTCTTTCATAATGCGCACAGCCAAGTTGTGGAATTCACTGCCGGCATCTGTATTTCCGGGCACTTACAACCCTAACGCCTTTAAAGCTGGAGTGAATAGGCACCTAATATGTTTGCTCGCTCCATCGTCGATCACATCTTGACAAAGCTGTCTAGATTGCGGTCAAGAGCAGATCTATATCTCTATATATCTGACTCACGCTCTCTAAAGATGTCGCTACATCACTTTTGTTAATTTCGGTGCTACCGTGCGTCACCCCTTGGCGCAAATTAATACTTTTTCTTTTTCTACATTTCCTTGGTCCGCCTGGAAGTCGAACCTGCGACCGGTAGCTTATCAGCCTACGCTCAGTCACTACGCCAATTGGGTTATCATGTAATAATATACTACATAGAATAGATACCTACACACAACTGCTTCACAAAAGAAACTTTCAACGCTACTACAAATTTCACGCCCAATCTATTATATTGCAAATTTTCGGCGGTAATCAGGTTTGTCTATTATCTACAGATATACACGTGTTTCAGTAAATTTACGCAAAAGGCATAGAATAGGTAATAATACTAGTATAGAAACGAATCTCTTGGACCCCAAATGCCGCCTTATATAAATATCTACTTCCCTCTTCAGCTCCTAACGTCCCTCTGTCGTCCGAGCGTGCTGCCAGGGCTGTTAGCTGCTAAATATTAAATGCGTTATGTGTTGGTTTAGTTAGAAAAAATATTTTAGACTGTTCTTTATCTAAGAAATCATTATTTTATCCTAGTTTTACGTAATAAACAATTTATATTTACTTACTTATATTATTTAATATAATATTTACCTACTATACATATTTAGATAATTTGCACTAAATGAAATGATCTCAGTACCTATAAATGACCCACGTACAGCGAGAAAAAGAGTTGAACAGTAGTTATCATTTATAATTTTGATTTAAGAAAAATTTTGTATGAACAGGAGAATAAATAAATGATAATTGTGAAAATATCACTTACTTTTCCTAATTTTTGGGAAAACTAAAGAAACTAAGGTCTGGCCTTGTTTTTGAATTACTTTTACACCCAAATACATCGCAATATTTTGGCGCCATGACCGCATCAGTCTGACTGACGGCACGCGCGTGCAAGCATGAGGCGACGCAAACCCCGACTGTGCATTCCCTTTAAAGGTACGCTAGATAGTAGGCTATTATCGTGGATTTGAACGCGTCTGGGCCGCGAGTTTCGCTTCTAGTCTTCTCTTTTCTTATGCAAAAGGCTCGTTTTAAGGCCTAGTGCAGACGACCGCTTTTAATTGGTCACAGATTTGTGCCCAATTATTGATTTTAGTCGGTGTCCGATTTTACGCGACTCCACGCACATGTCCTAAACCTGCCTATAGTATACGGCAGAGATTGCGGTGTATTTTAATGTATTTAAGATCCTTCTTAAGAGACTTTGTAGAAAATTCTGGGTCCATCTTCTAATTATCACATCCTCTTTTTATCATACCACCGACAAAAATCGGATCGGGGTCGCCAAAAGTCGGTCAAACTTGTTCCGATTTATGTAGGATTTTTTTGTGGGACGTTTGTGTTACTTACAAAGTCTGATTAAAAGCGGTCATTTGTGCTAGGCCTAAATGGTTCTACCAGCGGCCACATCTTTAGATATTTAGTACAGTTGTGAAGAAAACTGTTATCGTGAAAACGTTATTTTATTTTTAATTTTAACGCATTTACCCCAGTCCGCGCAAGTTTTGTTTATTCGGCTTTCACCCGTGATTTCTTCCACATATGTAAACTTTGAACTATGAATTCCCAAAAAAAAAACAAAATGAAAATGTCCCTATAGTATTTATTCATTTATTATTATTTATTTATTTTAAAAACCGTTCCTTAAAGGCTAGCAACAAATAGCTCTCACCAGTCTCATATCTCTCAGAACATTCAACAACGCGCCACAATATGCAGTGGATGTAGTGAAAAGCGTGGCTATGGCGTTAAGACCGCCTTTGTACCCTGTTGTGCATAAAGAATTAAATAAATAAATAAATAAAAGCACATAATAAATCATTAATACAATACAAATCCTCTTTATTGCACAACAAGATTATATTAATTTCTTAAATAACTACTTATGCGCTAGTGCATTAATCTGTGGTG